>PIJE02000712.1:202812-210090 GCA_002895965.2 Coryphaenoides rupestris | reverse complement strand
AGAGAGAGAGTATTTAAAATGAAAAGCGACTACTTTGTGATTGTCCTCAATGGCTTCCATTCATGATGAAGATGATATCGTGAGGTGATTTTAACTCCTTAACGTCGTGAACCGTGCATATGAAGCACCAACCAGCAGGTCAAAGTGTCGTTTTCTTGTCATTTTATTCCTCGTAACATCTCGTGTAAAAAAAATTAAAAGTGAGGTCACAAAATCCCCCCCAAAATCTTTTTTGTCCAAAAAAATCCCCGACTTGTAAACAGTCTTCGAGAGATACCGGGAAATAGAATACGTCAATTTCCTGTGAAAGTGGAGGGGACACTTTGGTAGATTTAAGGGTTCACCTCTGACCTTTTACATTCCAGCGTTCACATGTCCTCTCCTCTCCAGGGCCGTTGACGCAGAGCAGATGAACTCAAGGTGCCTTATGGGAAATGTCAGATGTAGCATCAGACAGAGCCTCCGCATTCTATTTGTATTAAATGTGCTTTTTATATCCTCCATAGCTAGCGGTGAGGGTGACCCACAGATACATCTGTATGAATGTCAAAGTATACGTCTTACAATGTTTTTGTCGTTGTTGCCGCACAGTATATATGCATTCTTAAACTCATGTTTAAAAGATCCAAACCATTCCAGAGTACATTTTTATGAGATATGAGATATGATGTGTAACTTTATTTTCTTTCCTATAACCATGTGTTTAGACTATATTTATAATTAATTGCACATTTTCCCAAAACATATGACAACCACACAGAACAGAAGTCAACAAATGTTATAACACGTGTATGGACTTTAAAGTATTAACAGTATTATAGTTTGTGATGTAATCAGAGCACAATAAATATTACGATGACAACACTTGCTTTACTGTGGTTTATTTGGGGGATTTACAATGAAGCCATATCTAAACTATCAATAAGATTATTACGATTAGTATTGTTAGTATTAGAAGTGAATTGCATTTATATATCGCTTTTATCCAAAGTGCTTCACAGTATCGCCTCACATTCACCCATTCATACACCGACGGCGGTGCCAACCATGCAAGGTAACAACCAACACGTCAGGAGCAGGTAGGGTTAGGTGGTGTCTTGCTCAGGGACACCTCCACACTTAGCTAGGAGGAGCAGGTAGGGTTAGGTGGTGTCTTCGCTCAGGGACACCTCCACACTTAGCTAGGAGGAGCAGGTAGGGTTAGGTGGTGTCTTGCTCAGGGACACCTCCACACTTAGCTAGGAGGAAGCAGGTTAGGGTCTCGGTGGTGTCTCGGCCCAAGGGACACCTCCAACACCTTAGGCTAAGGAGGAGCAGGTAGGGTTTAGGTGGTGTCTTGCTCAGGGACACCTCCACACTTAACTAGGAGGAGCAGGTAGGGTTAGGTGGTGTCTTGCTCAGGGACACCTCCACACTTAACTAGGCGGTGAACCCTCAACCCTCAGCCCTCTGCCCTCAGAATCAGCCCGGTGAGGAGGACCTGCTCTGGTTCACCACCACCACCAGCAGCATCATCACTGGTCCAGCCCTCAGCCCTCAGCCCTCAGCCCTCACCCTCAACCCTCAGCCCTCAACCCTCAGCCCTCACCCTCAACCCTCAACCCTCAACCCTCACCCTCAGCCCTCAACCCTCAACCCTCACCCATTCCCTCACCCTCAACCCTCAGCCCGCTCCACCCTCAACCCTCAACCCTCAACCCTCAGCCCTCAGCCCTCTGGTCCCAGCAGTGGTCCCCGCTGCCCTGCGTCATCAGCGCGTCCTGCTCTGTGATTGGTGGACGTCAGAGTCGGCGCTGCTCTGGAGGACCGGACTCTGCGCTCCTCTCCGCTCCGCTCCGCAGCATCCAGGACCGAAGGGACGATGAGGCTTTTATAAAAACACGACAACCACATCCGAGACTATAGAAGTGAAGAGGGAAGAGCAGCCTGTACAATGGTACGTGGATCGGGTTTCATTATTTGTACTTCTGGTGGTTTACGTGCCGTCGGAAGATGAGGATAAGGATGGAGGATGGAGGGGCTCTATTTTCGTCAGCTGGGACCACTACTAGCTTATAAAATAATAGAATATTGCAATATTATGCCGGATACTCAGTTTACATTGACGTGATATGAATGCATCAATGCGTGTTTAGAGTCAATGTGATGTCCGTGGACGTGTATTGACGTCAGCGCACCGTGCGTCGTATTATTACGAGTAAAGCCTCATTTGCATAATTGTCCATTAGACACTCATATTCATATTCATGTTTGATGTTTTATATTTGCATTTCAGTATGGCTTTGTGAACCACGCGTTGGAGCTGCTGATCCTCAGGAACTATGGCCCTGGGGTCTGGGAGGACATCAAGTGAGTCTCAGGGCTCCTTGGGGGTCCAAAGAACTCAACAACTTTTGACTTTAAATATGTTTAGCCCACAGAGTTACACACAGTTACTATATTATACCATGTTGAATAAAATCCAAGAAATACCACTTAGAATGAGAGAACCCTTGCACCAAATAAGAGGTTTTTCCAGTGCTTTACCACGACTAAGACAAATGCCATTGTTTATGTTGTATTTTTTCTTAAGCAGACTCAAATATTTGGCCCTGTGTAAGTTGACCCTTTAAGTGCGGTTTGTAGGCAACAGCGAAGTGACCCAGCCTTACAAAAGGTTGTGTAAATATTGTGATGTGTACATATTTTTGTCCTTTTTACCCCTTCAAACATTCTCAAAGAGTCAACTCTATAAATCACATTTATATTTTCGTGATTATCTATAAACCATAACTCATATAGATAGTGTGTTGCCTATTTTTAGCTTCGATAACAATTACAAAATTCCTCATTTGACACGTAATAATTTTCGAAGGCTTTTGGCTTGTTTGTTCAGCTGTTCCCACTTACAGTCCCACGTTCTCGGCCGGACAGTTGAACCGTCTCTATATTCAGTCTTATCAGCTGTAAAGTAGGGTGTAATCCGTTCAAACAGCTGGTGTCAACAGTGATAAACATGAATCTGTGTGAGATATGAGATATGTTTGTTTCAGGCGCGAGGCCCAGCTGGATGTGGAAGGCCAGTTCCTCGTCAGAATTATTTACGATGACGCAAAAACCTACGACCTGGTGGCAGCAGCCAGTAAAGTTCTCAGTAAGTGGCGTGCTTGGCGTTTGTTGATTGTGTTACGACTACCACACTACATGACGACTTATCAGGACGGCTGTGTCAGGGGCAGGGTGGTCGAGGGGTTAGGGGGTTTGACTCCCAGCTGGAAGGTTCTGGGTTAGAACCCTAATGTCCACACAGTCCAAATGTAGGCGTCCTTGAGCAAGATGCCTCTTAATCTGGGATCCAGAAGTTCGCTGTCGTGGAACTCCCGGGGGGAGATATCGCTGAGCCTGGGCCGGAAACCAGGAAGTTCAAGGGGCGGAGTTACACAGTGTTGGGGATATTCTTCCAAAAATGTACTCATTTGTGATTTATACGTACGTCAATTTGGATAAAAAAGGGTCTGCTAATCAGACATAACAATTATTTGTGTTTCAGAAATCGACGCTGGGGACATTCTGCAGATGTTTGGGAAGATGTTTTTCGAGTTCTGCCAGGAGTCGGGATACGACACTATCCTGCGAGTGTTGGGGTCCAACGTCCGGGAATTCCTCCAGGTAAGTCTGGGCCGATTTCTAAGACTTCACGTTGTTAGTAAATTAATCGATATTCATCACCTCTTTAACCAAAATGAACAAACTGCAGTCCGGCGATAAAATGCACATTTTTGTACATTTTGTAAAATTGTCTAAAATTGTGTAAAATTGTCTAAAATTGTCTAAAATTGTCTAAAATGTTGTTAAATTGTCAAAAATTTGATGAAATTGTCTAAAATTTGATTAAATTGTCTAAAATGTGATAAAATTGTCTCACATTTTCTAAAATTGTCAAAAATTGTCAAAAGATGTATTAATTAAAAACCCTTGTAACTTGTCAGAATTTGGACGCCCTCCACGACCACCTGGGCACCATCTACCCTGGGATGCGCGCTCCGTCGTTCCGCTGTACGGACGCGGAGCGCGGCAACAACCTGATCCTACACTACTACTCCCAGCGGGAGGGCCTGCAGGACATTGTGATCGGCATCATCAAGACGGTGGCCCAGCAGATCCACGGCACCGAGATCGAGATGAAGGTTTGTAGCAGGAGACTCAAGACCCGCCTGTCCAGAGTTCACCTGGAAATCCCCCTGTGTGTGTGTGTGTGCAGTGACGGTTCAAGTGAGTACATTTTATTAAGTTAAGTAACGTTATTTGTGAAACTAAGGATGAATTGTGCTTTATTTGGTAGCATTTCAGAGCAGCCAAGTTGCCCATATCTACATCCACCCCTGAGTGTGTGTGTGTCTGTATGTATGTGTGTGTATGTGTGTGTGTGTGTGTGTGTGTGTGTGTGTGTGTGTAGTTGTCTGGGTGCAATTCAGAAGCTTTAAGAAATCATCCCGTGTTCTCCATCACGCTAGGAGAACAGAAAAACAGAACCAGAGAACCCTCAGGTGCTCCAAATGTGACACCCAAGGCTGGGGCGCTGTTGCCCAACGTTGCCATGGCAACAGGGAACAGACAGCAGGCCCTCCGCGACAACGCACTCTCATTGGACGACGCGATGATAGAACACACACACACACACACACACACACACACACTTGTTATGTTACAGCATAACAAGTTTAACGTGTTTAACAGTACTGTGATGTCATCGTGTTTAACAGTACCGTGATGTCATCGTGTTTGACAGTACTGTGATGTCATCGTGTTTGACAGTACTGTGATGTCATCGTGTTCGACAGTACTGTGATGTCATCGTGTTTAAACAGTACCCGTGATGTCATCGTGTTTGACAGTACTGTGATGTCATCGTGTTTCAGCCATCTCCCCTATAGAATATGTCGTTATTGTTATTACAGGGTTTAAAAAAAACGGAGAGAAAAGAACTGTTTGTAAAAGGGCGGGCACTTAACAAAACTATTCTTGGCAGGTGATTGGATGAATCATCTGTCCATCACCACGCCCCCGTAGCTGCCAGTAGTGCTTCATAATTTGGACACTTATAGGCTTATAAACTGTACATTTAGTGGGGGTGGAGGCGGCAGTAGCTCAGGAGGTAAGAGATGCTGAGGTTGTCTGGCAACAGGAAGGTTGCTGGTTTCGATCCCCGGGTTCCTCCGCCTCCTAGCTAAGTGTGGAGGTGTCCCTGAGCAAAGACACCACCTAACCCCCCTAGGGGCCTGACTCCTCCTAGCTAAGTGTGGAGGTGTCCCTGAGCAAGACACCACCTAACCCTACCTGCTCCTCCTAGTTAAGTGTGGAGGTGTCCCTGAGCAAGACACCACCTAACCTACCTGCTCCTCCTAGCTAAGTGTGGAGGTGTCCCTGAGCAAGACACCACCTAACCCTACCTGCTCCTCCTAGTTAAGTGTGGAGGTGTCCCTGAGCAAGACACCACCTAACCCTACCTGCTCCTCCTAGCTAAGTGTGGAGGTGTCCCTGAGCAAGACACCACCTAACCCTACCTGCTCCTCCTAGTTAAGTGTGGAGGTGTCCCTGAGCAAGACACCACCTAACCCTACCTGCTCCTCCGTGAGGCAATCCTGTAAAGCGGTTTGGATAAAAGCGATGTATAAATGCAATCCATTTACATTTATTATTCTGTTGTTTTTATTCTTATGTTGTTGGTATTCTTGAGCAACCTATGCCACAAGATTTTCCTTCAGGATGAATAAAGTTCTATCTTATCTTATCTTATAAGACTGTGATTGGTCCGAGCCACAAACAGATACCTTGAAGCCTGGCCTCTAGACCGATCTTCAGAGAGGAACAGAATGTGAACTCACCTGATCTCACCTGGCTGCTCGTAACACAAAATGTCCTCCAGGTGATTCAGCCCAAGAGCGAGGAGTGCGACCACATCAAGTTCCTGATCGAGGAGAAGGACTCGGAGGAGGAGGCGTTCTACGAGGACCTGGATGGCTTCGAGGAGAACGGCACGCAGGAGACGCGCATCAGCCCCTACACGTTCTGCAAGGCGTTCCCCTTCCACCTCATGTTCGACAAAGACCTCGTGCTCACCCAGTGTGGGAACGCCATCTACCGGGTGCTGCCACAGGTACACACACGGACACACACATGGACACACACACACACGGACACACACACACACACGGACACACACACGGACACACACACACACACACACACGGACACACGCACACACACGGACACACACACACACACGGACACACACACGGACACACACACACACACACACACGGACACACGCACACACGGACACACGCACACACACGGACACACGCACACATGCAACACGGGACCCACACATGGACACACACACACACGGACCACACACACACACACGGCACAACACACGGACACACACACACACACACGGACACACACACACACACACACACAACACGGACACACACATGGACACACACACACACGGACACACACACACACACACACACACACAGGACACACACATGGACACACACACCGGACACACCACACACACGCACACGGACACACACACACACGCACACGGACACCACACACACACGGACACACACATCGACACCACACACATGACACACACATGACACACACACACACCACACGGACACTACACACACATGGACCACACACATGACACACACAGGACACCCACACACACGGACACACACATGGACACACACACACACACACACATGGACAACACACATGCGCACGCACGCACCACACCTGGTTCTACTCTCCTTAACAACCTGTTCTACTGTTCTACTAACCTGGTTCTACTGCTCTTAACAACCTGGTTCTACTGTTCTTAACGAGCTCGTTGTACTGCTCTTAACAAGCTGGTTCTACTGTTTCTTAATGAGCTGGTTCTACTGTCCTTAATGAACTGGTTCTCCTGTTTCTTAATGAGCTGGTTCTACTGTCCTTAAGGAGCTGGTTCTACTGTTTCTTAATGAGCTGGTTCTACTGTTTCTTAAGGAGCTGGTTCTACTGTTTCTTAAGGAGCTGGTTCTACTGTTTCTTAATGAGCTGGTTCTACTGTCCTTAAGGAGCTGGTTCTATTGTCCTTAACAAACTGGTTCTACTGTCCTTAACAAGCTGGTTCTACTGTCCTTAACGAGGTGGTTCTACTGTCCTTAACGAGGTGGTTCTACTGTCCTTAACGAGGTGGTTCTACTGTTTCTTAATGAGCTGGTTCTACTGTTTCTTAAT
>PIJE02000712.1:190312-197812 GCA_002895965.2 Coryphaenoides rupestris | reverse complement strand
AGGCTTCAAAACAAGCGCACCCTACCCTCTCGGAGCCACAGCCAGCGTCTCCACAGCAGCACTAGAGTTCGCTTCATACGCTCCTCCAGGCGGGCAGATTTACACTCCAGGCTTTCAGACAAGAATGCACTTTAAGAAGCTGACACAGAGGCTGGCACTTCCCCCGGGGCCGGGTTTCAGCCACTGGGTCACCAAAAGAAGTAATATTTACGCTAGGAGCCCCGCGGCCCGACTAGGTGGTCCCTCGCAGCGCCTCTTGTGTACACAAGAGGGCCCCTGCCTGCCTGTCTGCCTGCATGCCTGCGCGCTGACGTGTCTAACACATTGTCCTACAAGGTTTCAACATGAGATCTGGCCAGACGTCAAGTCCAAACAACAAGGGTCATTGTCACACACACACACACACACACGCACACACATGCACACACACAACGACTGCACGCTCACGCGCACGTACGAGTGCCGTGCAATGCATGCACGCACACACACACACACACACACACACACACACACACACAGCAGCCAAAAGTGAAAAAGAGACAGCAATATATCTTCATGTACCACAGTGATATATCGCTGTCTCTCTTTCTACAAATGTACTCTTTGTAAGTCGCTTTGGATAACATAGCGTCTGCCAAATGCCCTCAATGTAAATGTAAATGTAAATATAAGATAGTACATAGAACGCGGTTTCGGACACAGCCAATCCATTGAGTTGCCATGGTTTCCCCAAAGATTCCAGAGCTATCCAACATGGCCGCCAGTAGGAAGGGCAGCACGCTCCAGGGGGTGACGTGGGGCGTGACTGTGTGACTGCCTGTCGGCTGCAGGTGGAGACGGTGGGCGATAAGTACATGACGGTGAGCGGCCTCCCGGAGCCCTGCAAGCACCACGCCCAGTCCATCAGCCACCTGGCCCTCGACATGATGGAGATAGCCGGCCAGGTGAAGGTGGACGACCAGCCCGTCCAGGTAGGTCCAGACCAGCCCCGTTCCAGGTAGGTCCAGACCAGCCCCTGTCCAGGTAGGTCTAGACCAGCCCCCGTCCAGGTAGGTCTAGACCAGCCCCGTCCAGGTAGGACCGGTCCAGGTGGGGATTGCTGCGAGGCTGCGTTGTCATGGATACGGGGTCAGGGTGAACAGAGCTCTGTGGTTGAGAGCCACCAGGACAGAATACAGATGTTTTATAATAATAATGATAATAATAAGAATAAGAAGAATACATTTTATTTATGAATCACCTGACTGCAGAGTAGTCAAGACTCTTAACAAAAAGTCACATTAGTATCTCAAAGTGACACTGAAGTACAAAGGGAAATAAGAAACCTTTTTTTATCTGTAGGTTTGTATTATTTGTTATTATATTAAATGATGTATTCATTGACATGTCAATATCATGTCCTGTAATCCTGCTTCTGTTTTGTATGAAGACATTTGAAAACATATGCTATACTTACCGTGGTCCTAACAACGTCAAATCATTTCTCCATTCAAACCAAACCGAGGAACTTTTGTTTAACTCGAGTAGCTGACTCTGTTATTGTTATTAACAAATATATAGCGCTTGATAAACTGTGGAATCTCATGTCTGGCTAACAAAAGTGTGTTCATCAGTCACATGGTGTTCAGCGAGAAGAAGAAAAATAGGAACACAAAAAAAGTTTTGGCAACCGCAGAAGCAAGCGACAAATCATGCAAACTCCCTCTCTCCCTCCATCCCTCCCTCCATCCCTCCATCCCTCCTCCCTCCCTCCCTCCATCCCTCCCTCCAGCCTTCGGGATTAATAGAATTCTATCTCTTAACTCTTAACTCTTATCCCTCTCTCTCTCTCTCTCTCTCTCTCTCTCTTCTCTCTCCTCTCTCTCTCTCTCTCTCTCTCTCCCTCTCTCTCTCTCGGTCTCGGTGGTTATAAATAGAGGTGGTGGTTTTGCTTCGGTGCCAAACAGTCCGTTTGTTTGTCACGCAGAAGACACAACAAGCATTAAAGTCTCGGAGGCCGTCTAACGTGACCTCTCCTCTAAACCATCAGACTGCATCAATACTAAATAAACACTGCTTACATCTCCTCGACTAAATATAGAAAGACAACGTTAATCGTGGCGCTGTGTAGCTTCTAGTTTGCTGCGCGTCGGGGCGGGTTGGAGGTCTCTCTGGACGAGGACCAGGAGGGGAGGCGAGGAGGTTCTCAGGAACCAGCGCTGTGGCTCGGGGCCGACAGAGACTCTATAGCTGACTCTGTACTTTAGCGCACAAATCACACGCAGAACTCTTATTTAACATTCATCTGCACACCTTGAAACGTTCAAGTGGTGGAGCGAAACGTTTAGGAGAACTCCGACAAAATGCTTCCTGTGTCCCCAAAGTTAGGGTCTTCTTCTTCTCCCCCTCCCCCTCGTCCTCCTCCTCCTCCTCTTCCTCCTCCTCCTTCTCCTTCTTCTCCTTCTCCTTCTTTTTCTTCTTCTTCTTCTTCTCTGGTTATTAACCGTACAGAGGAGACAACATGTTTGCAGGGCTTATCCGTTATTTCACACATTAACCAGGAACTTGGCACCTTGTCATTTATATATTTATATATATATATATATAAATATATATATATAAATATATATAGAGTACATATTTTTAGCGAGGCATTACACAACGCCCAGGTGGTGGTGAGTTGAGCGCGTGGAGCCTCACTAAGAGAGAAACTACGATAGTGAGTGATGCGCCTTAATGTCTGAGGAAACGTACTTGTGGTTCACTTGCGTTTATTCCGCCCTGAAGGTCACATGGCACGTAAAGACCACTCCCCTCCCCACCGCCAAGCCCCGCCCCTCACCAACGCTGCCAACGCCGCCTATTACAATGCTTCTCAAACTATCTTTTTTTTACGAACGCACTCAGACATGTGTTCACTCTCATCTGTGTGGGATGGCGGTCTTCCTGACCTTTGACTTGTCCTGTGACCTGTGACCTGTAACCTGTGACCTGTAACCTGTGATCTGTGACCTGTGACCTGTAACCTGTGTCCTGTGACCTGTGACCTGTGTCCTGTGAGCTGTAACCTGTGACCTGTAACCTGTGTCCTGTGACCTGTGTCCTGTGTCCTGTGAGCTGTAACCTGTGACCTGTGACCTGTCCGACCAGATCACCATCGGGATCCACACGGGCGAGGTGGTGACGGGGGTCATAGGTCAGAGGATGCCTCGGTACTGCCTGTTCGGGAACACGGTTAACCTGACCAGCCGCACGGAGACCACCGGGGAGAAGGGCAAGATCAACGTCTCCGAGTACATTTACAGGTAAGGTCTCTCGCCCTGTCTCTCTTTCTCTCTCTCTGTCTCCCTCTGTCTCTCTCTCTCTCTCTCTTTGTCTCTCTCTCTCTCTCTCTCTGTCTCCCTCTGTCTCTCTCTCTCTCTCTCTCTCTCTGTCTCTCTCTGTCTCTCTTTGTCTCTCTCTCTCTTTGTCTCTCTCGGCCTCTCCCTATCTCTCTCTCTCTCTCTCTCACTTCCTGCAGGTGTCTGCAGTCAGCGGAGAACTCGGACCCTCAGTTCCACCTGCAGTACCGCGGTCCGGTCACCATGAAGGGCAAGAAGGAGCCCATGAAGGTGTGGTTCCTGTCTCGGAGAAGCCCCGCCCCCAGCCACGACGACTGAACTCCTCCTAGAAGCCCCGCCCCCAGCCACGACTTCTAAGCTCCTCCTAGATGCCCCGCCCCCAGCCACGACTTCTGAACTCACGACCTAACCTCCCCCTAGAGGAGAATAAAACTAAAACAACTAAAAACTAAAACATGGCGAGTTTGCGTAGGCTGACAAGCTAACGTGGGATTGACCAATCACAGGCTTCGATTCGATTTGTCTGTGTGAACACACTAATCTAGATTAAGTTTTGAGCATTACCCCCCCGCCCCCCTTCCATGTGTATTTATTATTTTTAATAAATGTAAATTAACTCACCAAATATTGTTAAATATATTCTAAAGATAAATCAGTTATATTATTAGTGTATATTGAGGTCAATGGATTCGGTAAAAAAGAGTTTTAACTTGATTTCATTGTTTAATTCTTGAAATCATATTTTTAATTCATCCTGCTTTGCTGTCCGTCCTGCGTAACTATCACTAGTGTTCTCTAACTATCACTAGTGTTCTCTAACTATCTCTAGTGTTCTCTAACTCTAGTGTTCTCTAACTATCACTAGTGTTCTATAACTATCACTAGTGTTCTCTAACTATCTCTAGTGTTCTCTAACTAATCTCTAGTGTTCTCTAACTATCTCTAGTGTTCTCTAACTCTAGTGTTCTCTAACTATCACTAGTGTTCTCTAACTATCACTAGTGTTCTCTATCTCTTAGTGTTCTCTAACTATCACTAGTGTTCTCTAACTATCTCTAGTGTTCTCTAACTCTAGTGTTCTCTAATTATCACTAGTGTTCTCTATCTATCACTAGTGTTCTCTATGTTCTCTATCTATCACTAGTGTTCTCTATCTCTAGTGTTGTCTAACTATCACTAGTGTTCTATAACTATCACTAGTGTTCTCTAACTATCTCTAGTGTTCTCTATGTTCTCTAACTATCACTAGTGTTCTCTAACTATCTCTAGTGTTCTCTATGTTCTCTAACTATCTCTAGTGTTCTCTATGTTCTCTAACTATCACTAGTGTTCTCTAACTATCTCTAGTGTTCTCCTTAGTGTTCTCTAACTATCACTAGTGTTCTCTAACTATCTCTAGTGTTCTCTAGTGTTCTCTAACTATCACTAGTGTTCTCTAACTATCACTAGTGTTCTCTATCTGTAGTGTTCTCTAACTATCTCTAGTGTTCTCTAACTATCACTAGTGTTCTCTAACTATCACTAGTGTTCTCTATCTATCACTAGTGTTCTCTATCTCTAGTGTTCTCTAACTATCACTAGTGTTCTCTAACTATCACTAGTGTTCTCTAACTATCACTAGTGTTCTCTATCTATTCACTAGTGTTCTCTATGTTCTCTATCTATCACTAGTGTTCTCTATCTCTAGTGTTCTCTAACTATCACTAGTGTTCTCTAACTATCACTAGTGTTCTCTATCTATCACTAGTGTTCTCTATGTTCTCTAACTATCACTAGTGTTCTCTATCTATCACTAGTGTTCTCTAACTATCTCTAGTGTTCTCTATGTTCTCTAACTATCAGAGGTGTGGACTCGAGTCACATGACTTGGACTCGAGTCAGACTCGAGTCACAAATTTGATGACTTTAGACTCGACTTGACAAAATCAAAAAAGACTTGCAACTCGACTTTGACTTTAACACCAATGACTCGTGACTTCACTTGGACTTGAGCCTTTTGACTTGAAAAGACTTGATACCTTCCCCCAAGCCCAAAGATAAAAATATGATGTTATTTAAAAAGTGTGCCGCGAATCAATTCATTTCCCTTCATTTCCTGAATGAACTACATTTCCAGCGAATCGACACTTCATTACCCAGATCCACCTTAAACCAATCAGACAGACAGCATCCAATCAAGTTGCGCGAGAGAACCATGAAGAACTAACGTTATGATTCAGAACGACGGAGCAATATTGGAAAAATGATACCAAAGATTATTTCGTTTGCATATAAAAACTACGCGGTGGTCAACAAAAAACGAATTGCAGAATGCAAAACGTGCGGGTCGACAATCACATACGGAGACGCAACAACTTCCAACTTTGTTCGACATTTGAAGCTGCACATAGAACGGTAAGTCGAGGCTAATGTTAACGTTAGATTGTTGACAAATTAGATTGTTTGGCCAACAAGTTGATTAATAATGCGAGTGCAGTGCCCGTTGGGATGTGCCCGTTCGGACCGGGACGATTTTCTCGAGAACCACTCGACACTGACACATGACTGACAGACTTTTGGCCAATTTGGTCTTTTGCAAATGCAATGCATCATAGGGCCCTGAGATAACAGAAAGAGCACAACCCTGTGGGTAAATGAAACTGTTTATGCATTTCACGTTCTCTCTCTCACACACACACACACACACACACACACACACACACGTAGTCTCCATGAATCACGTTTTGTCTCCCATCTCTGGGATCTGCATGGTTTTTCTCAGACATTCAGGCCAGTGTTCAAATTGTAGGCCTACTTGAAGGTCAGTAGCAATTGTTTTGATGTACCTTATAATAAATGATTGTAACTTTACGGCAGGATTTTTTTAGGTGTCTAGAGTATATCAGTAGAGAGAGAGGGACAGAGAAAATAGAGGAATTGGTTAGTGTGGTATGAGGGGGGAGGGGTTTCATTGATACCTTTTGAATGAAAATACATTTAATTGTAAAATAAGATAAAATGCTGCTTCTTTGTTTGGACTACTTCAGTCGCACTTGTTTTAACGTGCTTTTGACTAAATGATTGTAATTAGTCTATATGACGAAGAACTTGTGTCTAGAGCAGGCCGGCCGTTTAGTTTTTGTTGTCATATTGATGTCTTTCTCATGGCAGCCCATGTATTTCCATGGAATTATAACGTTTATTTGGAAAGTAATAAATACACATTTTAAAAAGCATTCATGATTTCTGTAAATGTAATATATTATTACTCTTGTTAAAATGGCGAAGAGCGCATTATGACTTGTTTAGGACTCGAAACTCAAAGTTTGGGACTTGGGACTTGACTTGGGACTTGTCAGTCTTGACTTGGGACTTGACTTGGGACTTGCCTGTCTTGACTTGGGACTTGACTTGGGACTTGTCAGTCTTGACTTGGGACTTGCCTCCGGGACTTGGAGTGCCAGACTTGAGACTTACTTGTGACTTGCAAAAAAATGACTTGGTCCCACCTCTGCTAACTATCACTAGTGTTCTCTAACTATCTCTAGTGTTCTCTACAACGTATCACTAGTGTTCTCTAACTAATCTCTAGTGTTCCTCTACCTATCTCTAGTGTTCTCATAAACTATCTCTAGTGTCTCTAACTATCTCTAGTGTTCTCTAACTATCTCTAGTGTTCTCTAGTGTTCTCTAACTATCACTAGTGTTCTCTAACTATCTCTAGTGTTCTCTAACTATCACTAGTGTTCTCTAACTATCACTAGTGTTCTCTATCTATCACTAGTGTTCTCTATCTATCTAGTGTTCTCTAACTATCTCTAGTGTTCTCTATATCTCTAGTGTTCTCTAACTATCTCTAGTGTTCTCTATCTATCACTAGTGTTCTCTAACTATCTCTAGTGTTCTCTAACTATCACTAGTGTTCTCTATCTCTAGTGTTCTCTAACTATCTCTAGTGTTCTCTATCTATCACTAGTGTTCTCTAACTATCTCTAGTGTTCTCTAACTATCACTAGTGTTCTCTAACTATCTCTAGTGTTCTCTATCTATCTCTAGTGTTCTCTAACTATCTCTAGTGTTCTCTAACTATCACTAGTGTTCTCTATCTCTAGTGTTCTCTAACTATCACTAGTGTTCTCTATCTATCACTAGTGTTCTCTAACTATCTCTAGTGTTCTCTAACTATCACTAGTGTTCTCTA
>PIJE02000712.1:185312-187812 GCA_002895965.2 Coryphaenoides rupestris | reverse complement strand
CTCAAAGGTCAAAGTGTTACTGCTTGGAGATTTTAACATTGAATTTGAGTAATAAATGAAATTGCGTTAGATTACACATCGGCAGTTTTATGAGGCCCCTGCGTTACATCACAGAGATGACAGGAGTGGCGTCTGGTACGGTTACCACCGGGGGCCCCAGACGGTGCACACTATCGCCACGGGGGCCCTCCTGGATCACCCACAAGGGCCCCTTCTCCAGCCAACACATCGTTGGAGGGCCCAGTCTCTCTACAGACCCCCTCCAACGTCTGTAGCGAGGCCCCTGGGGGATTTGTACTGTATGTGCAAACAACATTGGAATGTTTCGTTGACCGTGCTTATCTATAGGCAGACGATTACAACACCTAAACATGTTCGTAGAAAACCGATATCGCTTATAATTGTAATGCTTTGTTAGCCCTTTCCATGCCCCGTATGACACCCACTGCACCCAGAACCGTCCCTGGAAGGAGGGATCCCCCACCAGTTCCTTCTCCAGGTCTCTTCCTTGTTAACTAAGGGAGTCGTTTCTTGCCCTCATGCGGGCGCTATAGGGCTAGGGGGGTGTGTCATAATCACATGGCCTGTAAAGCCCATTGAGACTGGAACTGTGATTAAGGGCTGTACAAATAACATTGACATGACTTGATTTGATATACGATCGTGTGGAGCCACTTTCTAACTCTTCAACGAGATGCATTGTGCCCAACGATGAATGAAATGAAAGTCATGTGTGCACAAGCCACGACGGAAACACCTTTTGTCAACGAGAGACAAAAGTATTGCTATAGTATTGCTCCACATTAAGCACTGGATCCATAATGGCTCACCTCACGCCAAGTGTGTCACATCAGCGTCCCGGCTGATAGCACGGCCGCCGCGAGGTGATATCGCTGCCGATGGACGATAAGATAGACGACGTGTGAGCTTTCAACGGCCACATCACCACATCACGGCCGGCCGTGAGGGAGATAAGAGTCACCTGGACCGGAGAGTTTAAAAGACCCGTGCAACGCCGAGATACCGCACTGCTTTCACCAAGTAGTGCTCTCACCACACACACACACACACACACACACCGCACACACACCGTAACACACACACCCACACTCACGCTCTCACTCACACCTCACAACAGCCACCCCACTGAACGTTCGACGGCACAATGGAAAGTGGATCGCAACGAGAATTATGAGAAGTTCATGGAGAAGATGGGTGAGCGGTGACGCGTTTCTTTGTTTGTTTGTTTTTGCTTGTTTGCTTGCTGACTGCGTCACCGTGGGTTGAAGCATGCTGCAAGAGCATGCTGGGTTATACTGGGGGGCGGGGGTGTCTGTGTGCATCTTGTGTAACGCGTGCGTGTGTGTGTGCATGTTGTCGTGGTGCGTGGCATGTGTGTGCGTGTGCATGTAGGGTGTTCTGGCGTGTGCACGTGTGGTGTGTGCATGTGCGTGCGTGTGCGCATGGTGTGTGATGCATGAGCAATGCGTGGGTTGTGCATGCGTGTTGCGTGGTGCACATGATGTGTGTGCATGTGTGTCGTGTGCATGTGGGTGTGCACGTGTCGTGGGTGCATGTGCGTACGTGCATGGTGTGCATGTGTTAGCTGCGTGTGTGTACGCGTGCGTGTGTGTGTGTGCATGTGTGTGTGCACGTGTGTGTGCATGTGTGTGCGTGTGCATGTGTGTGTGCATGCGTGCGTGTGCATGTGTGTGTGTGTGCGTGCATGCATTCATACGTGTGTGTGTGTGTGTGTGTGCTGCCAGGGGTGTCCATGGTGAAGAGGAAGCTGGCGTCTCACGACAACCTGAAGATGACCCTGCTGCAGACCGGGGACAGCTTCCATGTCACGGAGACCAGCAACTTCAGGACCCTGGAGGTGGACTTCACGTCGGGGGTCTCCTTCGAGTACAGCCTGGCCGACGGCACCGAGCTGGTGGTGAGGCGTGGGACTCGGTCCTCATAATACACTCTCACATCCATGGTCCTCACACACTTCCTAAATGTGCAACATGACATAAGGTTGACAGAGACTACAGATCTGATAAACACAGGTTTGATATATAGACTAAAGACCTTAAACACAAGGTTGATATATAGACTAAACACCTTAAAGACAGGGTTAATATATAGACTAAATACCATATAAACACAGGTTGATATATAGACTAATACCATATAAACACAGGGATGATTATAGACTAAAGACCAGATAAACGCAGGGTTGAATGAACCAAAGTCCTATGAAGTGACCCGTCTCTGATGGCCTCTCAGGGCTCCTGGACCATCGAGGGGGAGACCCTGAAGGGGTCCTTCACCAGAAAGGACAACGGAAAAGTACTGACCACCACCAGAGTGGTCCAGGAAAACGAACTCGTACAGGTCAGTGGGGTCGCGTGTCTCAATCCTGTCAGGTTTTCTGTAACGTAAGGGTTCAAAACGTGCATTATATTACAGCACACCATGTGTAGCCGTTGGTAACCACTGGAAACAACGTCAA
>PIJE02000712.1:169588-178667 GCA_002895965.2 Coryphaenoides rupestris | reverse complement strand
TCTCTCTCTCTCTCTCTCTCTCTCTATATATATATATATATATATCTTCTTCTTCTTCCTCCTCCTGACCTCTGAATGTGCTCTCGTAGAATCGTCAGGACAATCTGACCTTGTCGTGTTTCGTTGTGTTTTTATTTCTGGAATGTCTGTCTGTGTCTGCCCACGTATGTTCATCTGTACTATAGTGGTTGCCATCTCCTGTCTGTCTATCTGTCTGTCTGTTTGTTTGTCTCTCTCTCTCTCTCTCTCTCTTCCTCCCCCCTCTCTCACTCTCGATCTCTCGCTTCCTTCTCCCGCTGCCCTCTCTCCCTCTCTCTCTCTCTCTCTCTCTCTCTCTCTCTCTCTCTCTCTCTCTCTCTCTCTCTCTCTCGCTCAAGTTAAGATAAGAATGAATTACTTGATTTCACTTGCTTCTGAGTTGTGACATGTGTGTTTGTGTGTGTGTGGTGTACGCGTGTGTGCGTGTGTGTGTGTGTGTGTGTGTGTGTGTGTGTGTGTGTGTGTGTGTGTGTGTGTGTGTGTGGTCCGTTTCCCCCCCTCGTGACTGGCCCCCAGGTTCCCACGATCATTTAACGGTCGCTTTTCTCAATCGGGGCGTCGCATCAATGAGGCACAAATGACCCCCCACACATACACACACTACCACACACACACACACACACACACACACACACACACACACACACACACACACACACACACACACACACAAACCCACCCACCCTCACCACACTCCCCCTAACTTCCTCATTCTGGGGCGTGAGTTTATCAACAGAATGGAAAGGGTCACTTCCACTCTTGACTTGTCCAAACGAGCTCAGAAGGCGAGCAAATACGCCAACTGCTGCAGCACCCGTAACCCACATCCACCCTCCTGCTGCTGCTACCGCTGCACCCTGGCTGGGGTCTGGTGTTGGGTGCTGGCCTTTTAAGGGTGCAGCGAAATCAACCAGTTGTTTCGGGGCTGAAAGGGCCGGAAACGTCTTTCAATGATTGTTTTAGTTGTTGTTGTTGTTGTTGTTGTTTAGATCACATATCATCATCTACACATCATTTTAGCTCGAAGTCTGGTTTCAAATCATTATGGTCACGGCCTTTTATTTGTTCATCTTTGAAAAGAATGTTAAGTTGATCTTTTTTGCGTTCAGATAATCGACAGTGTACAGACTGTACTCGCATGGGACTGCGTGTGGGTGTGCAGATCACCGGGGGCCCGGATCATGAACCCGTCGGTCAGCATCGTATCTGTTACACTGGCAGCGTGGTCCTATTCATAAACCCTCCGCACGGAGGCCAGAAGCGCAGGCCTGAGCGTAGAGATACAGCATGTAGAAGGTGCTACTGCTGTTTAGGACCGCTCACAGTCACACCGGACCATTTCCACATCCCTCACACATCATACAGACTTCTTGGATCTTGTTATTCACTTTAAGCCCCGAGATGATTTACTGTATTAGGATTATTATGCGGGTCATGGCTGTGTGTGGCCATTTAAGAACACATTATAGACAGGAGTTGGATACAAAATGATTTAACCACAACAAATTGTACTTGGCTTGGTGTTTAGACCGCTCTAGACGTCGACTCGTAACTCACCGTTGGAGTGCGGAGGAGAACGCAGGGTGCCGTGTTTGGGGTGCTGCTGGCTCTGGCTGCAACCATAGGTAGACACAAACATGGCCGAGGTAAACACAAACAAGAAGGGGCGAGTCCTGAGTACATTTTGAACCCATTGCAATTGAATATTTCCGTTTGGTCAAATTCGGGTGATTTAGAATTCGTCAGTGCTATAAAAGAATCCTCGGTGACCGACACTCGTCGCTGAGCAAAGGAGTTTCAAGAAATGTCTTTCGAGCCTCACCTGGGACCCGAGTCCAGCTGGTGAGACTCTGGGGCTGGGTGACGCTGCACACCTCAAGGCACACGGCCGTCACAGAGAGAGACAGCTCTGACATGCCAGTACTTACCACCTGCTCTGGCTGTAACATCTCGCTAACTTGCCAATAAACGGGTTTACTGAACATCTTCCTGTGTCCCGTGCGTCAGAGGAACCCGGAAAAGCCACTTAGGTGGCGTAAGGCCTGGTTCACTGCCTAATCTTACCCACTAATCTTAATGTACCCTCTGGTCAAATTCAGAAACTAAGTAAAGACTGGATCTCAACTGTTGGAAGAGCTCTATCTTAGTGAGAATGTTTTCTAAACCCTTGAAGAGCTCTACCTTGGTGAGGTCTCCTAAACCCTTGAAGAGCTCCATCTTGGTGAAGAAGTCTCCTAAACCATTGAAGAGCTCTCCCTTGGTGAGGAGGTCTCCTAAACCCCTGAGGAGCTCTATCTTGGTGAGGAGGTCTCCTAAACCCTTGAAGAGCTCTATCTTGGTGAGGAGGTCTCCTAAACCCCTGAGGAGCTCTATCTTGGTGAGGAGGTCTCCTAAACCCTTGAAGAGCTCTATCTTGGTGAGGAGGTCTCCTAAACCCCTGAGGAGCTCTATCTTGGTGAGGAGGTCTCCTAAACCCTTGAAGAGCTCTATCTTGGTGAGGAGGTCTCCTAAACCCTTGAAGAGCTCTATCTTGGTGAGGAGGTCTCCTAAACCCTTGAAGAGCTCTATCTTGGTGAGGAGGTCTCCTAAACCCTTGACCTCTTTCTTGAATGAAATAGACCCATTATCTATCTTGTTAACGTGAAAGCAAAGCTCCTCTTAAATACACACGGACGATGTCTCTATATATTCATTTGTTGAATGATCGTAGTCATCCCCATACAATCCCTTTGTCTGGTATTCATAATTACTTATCTCTTGTGATTGTATGCATGGTATGTCTAAATGACAAACACTCGTCATAAGATCGGCAATCGTTAAAGTTCATTGTTATGAGGCTGAGATGGGTCTAGCCATCTATAGGTCCCTCATTTAGAGTCCTTGCCCAAGACACTTACTAGGTACGGAAGAGAGGGGTGCCTGCTATACAGTGAAAGCCCCGCCTATGAGAGAGAGGGAAGCCCTAAGTCATGTCGCGTGACGTCGTGACAGCTAGGTACTCAACTAAAAACTCGCATTGCGTGAAAGGAGGAGACCTCGTTCTAACACGTTTCAGCTAGCAGCAACACGTTCTTCTCTCTCTAAAACCTGGTACAGAAGCCTCCCGAAACCCTTTGTGTTGGAAGGTCACCCCTAAAGCGCTCTTTGACAGCCTTCCCATATACATCTCTATTATTGTGTTGAATTGGTCTTAACTCTCTTATAAGCGACTCTTTATATATATGAATAAAGTCTCTATGCCTTACATGTTGCAGCAGGTGACTATTCTTTAAAATCCCTCTTCGTAAGTAGAAGCTTTCTTTTATCTGTGTGTATGGGATTGTGATCTCTGCTCTATAACCCATTATCAATAGACGCACCTACATCGCGAATCTATGTTGTTATGTGGAAATGTGACTTAAGATCTACTTAAAACACTTATGGCGCTATTGCAATTTGCATTTCTTATCACTTTTCTCTTTGTTAAACTTGTTTGTAAGTTAGTAAGATCTTACTTGTTACTTCTTAAAACTACTCACTCCTCTTGGGCTGCGATCTTAGCTGATGTACGGTACTCCGTACTGGGTCATATCGATCCTCATGTACCACTTAGTGTGTGTGAGTATCTTCCCAACCAGGAGGAGAGCAGATGCCGAGTGATAAATGACCTTTTGTCGTGTGATGACCACTGACGATCAGACGTCGCAGTACGTGGCGGAGTGGCCTCCGATGCCTATGTCGTCGACTCGTATCGAGGTGCGAAACTCAACAGAGAAACTTCAGGTAGGAAGGGTGGTGGGTCGCTGCGCTCAAGGGTCCCCGAGGTGGGCCCCCAGCCCTCCCGTCACTCCCACTCCCGACACCGCGGCCACCGCCGCACTATCTCCACCCCTCAGCCGATCCAAGCTGCATTCTCTCTCCGACTCCACGTAGATGTAGTGTTCATCGTACCAGGTCTATCTCAGTGTAAGCAGCTTGTCTCAGATGCCTCTGTTGGAATGAGGTTCATTCTCTCAGGTACTAGATTCTCTGTAATAGCTTGTCTGCCTCTGTACTCATACTTGCCATTAGTGCAGTTTGCTTGTATGCTTGCCGCTCAGTGTTCTGTCTCTCAACACCACCTTCCTATCCACTCCAAACGGGGTCGTTCTATATGCGTATCGAGAGAGGCGCTCCGCCAGTTTTTTCCTGTGTTTTTCGTCTACGATGGTACCCGCCTGAGCTTTGTCTCAGCATCCCCGCAGTCGACACTGGCCATTGACAGCTTTGCGTACGCTTGAACACATGAGCGCACGGTTCTGAGAGTTATTGAGTGAGTTGCGTGTGACTTGTGTAGATGACGGACTAATGACTCATTATGTGAGTTGTTTAGTTCTAACACCAAAAGGCTCCCCACTGAAGTACTTCACATTGTACTACATTATATGGCTAGTTAAGTTCAACTGTATATTGTCATATATAACTCAAAACAGTTGAATAGTGACATAAATTATCTTTAGACAGCAGGTGAACATTAAAGGGACAAATTATATGAATAGACATTAAAAGAGAGAAAAGCCGGGATCACACAGCATAGGTCCCCTAAAATACATTGACGAGCTAAAAACTACATCCTGCTTAAAGAATAGATGACAAAGTGTTTAAAAGCAAAACATAAAATATAAGCACAGGTTGGTAAAAGAATGCAGACATTAAATGCTGGGGCACACAGAAACCTTTGGAGACCGAAGGAAGGAAAGAAGGAATCAAGGAATCAAAGTGTTGAGGCTGACAGGTTCTGGAGGTCGGGGTAAAAACGGAGGAGCTGCCTCACCAAGCCGGGGCGGAGGCCGGGGAACCGACGCCGTCATGGGGCACCGCGGGGTGCCTCCGCTGCTCCAGCTCGCTGAGCACGCTGTCCACGTTCAACACCTCTCGCACCGGCCGCCACCCCCCGCCTTCGCCTCAAGAGCCTCTATACGACCCAAATAGCCCCTCGCTCCTCGCTTAGAGCTTAGGTGTCACATTTCACACCTTTAAAAAACAATGAAGAATTCTGATAATTACCAAATACCAAGAAACCGTGATTCTTGTGTTTTTGTTTTTTTGTTATTTTTTGAATGTAATTTTTCTATTATTATTATTTTTTATATACCAAGGTTTTGAGACATGACAATGAAATGAAATGACAAGTCTATGGGACAATGAAGATACACCCACACACTCCTTAGTGTTATTACCATGAAATGTTTTGATACTTAATGATTCTATATTTTTGGTAAACAATATACCACTTGATACCATATAACATGTATGCCATAATTCTTATATTATGAAGTGTTTTCTTTAATGCATAATTATATAATCCTTGATCATTCTTGATACCATATAACATGTATGCCATAATTCTTATATTATGAAGTGTTTTCCTTAATGCATAATTAATGCCATAATGCCATATTGCCATTGATGCTTAATGCCATAATTCTTCTATTATGAAATGTTTTGTTCAAAGCATAATTCTTGTGCTTCTTGGAAACCTATTTTGGTAGCCAATGCTGCGCACGCAACATGAACACGAGACTTGTGTACCGCCGAAAGGTGTGATCTTCGAATTAAGGGGCCCAAGCAAACGTACACAATGGAAAGTACGAGAATGCGATCAAACGGGCATAAAAAAAATAAATATATATATCTGCGAGGCTGCGCACAAAGAGACATGTAGCCTACGTCCGGCCAAAGCGTGATACACAATATATAGGTGGTTAGCATAAAGCTCTGAACTCTCATAGTGGGTTTATTAATCGTGCTGACCGTACTACAGACCGCACCAGGAACCAGGAACCAGGAACCAGGAACCAGGAACCAGCGGACCAAGGTGGTAGCAAGCACTCTCAAGTGGGTTTAATTTCTAAAGCCCTTAATGTCTCGAAGGTCTAGCCAAAAGGAAAACACAGAGATTGATTTACCCTTCTGCTGTGCGTGGTCCGTTCTGCGATGGCCTCTATCCTTCTTGGAGGTCTCACAGCTCCTGGGGAAACCCTCCACCTTGGGGCTGCTGAGCGGAAGCCTCACTGTGGAGACGGTGAAGACATCAGCCGATCAGCAGAGCTCAGGCGACCTAGCGGCCATGATGCTGTCTTCTCCAGCGTACGGTAGCTACGCTGGAGAAGAACACAGTCCGATTGCCACTGGACTCTTTGTGATGCGCAACGACCAAAAACGAACTAGCGACTTGAACGCATCGTCACTTGTGCTGAGGCCAACACGAGAGCTGCAGCGGATGACAACAAGAAGGTTTGGGTACCGAAACCCGGGACTGACCTCTGCGTGCGGCGAGCGGCGATAGCTAGGAGCTCCATAAGGCGTGATAGCAAAGAACCATAAGGCGTCATGAATCTGAAGCGCAGTGGAAAGTTTCAGAAAGATGCTGACGGGTGTTGGAAAAAAAAAGAGATACGAAGCCTGCGCGCGCAGGTACCAAATTTTGTGCTATAAAAGTCCGAACTCCCGAGGCAGGCGTGGCGCTCTAGCTCAGACTTTGAGACGCAGACAGCAGATTAGAGAGATTGAACCCTGAACTAGGGATACTAGAATAAGACACTCTAGATAGAGAAAGATAATTTGGATAAACTTTGAATACATACATCGCTCGCTTCGCTTTGATGTAGGATGAGAGAGGAGAGAGAGAAGGAGACGAGAGGAGAGGAGAGAGGAGGAGAGAGGAGAGAGAGGAGAGGAGAGGGAGAGAGGAGAGAGGAGGAGAGAGGAGAGGAGGAGAGGAGGAGAGAGAGAGAGAGGAGGAGAGAGGAGAGAGGAGAGAGAGAGAGAAGGAGAGAGAGGAGGAGGGAGGAGAGAGGGAGGAGAGAGGAGAGAGGAGGAGAAGAGAGGAGAGAGAGAGGAGAGGAGAGGAGAGAGGAGGGAGAGAGGAGGGAGGAGAGAGAGGGAGGAGAGAGAGGAGGAGAGAGAGGGAGGGAGAGAGAGAGGGAGGGAGAGAGAGGGGAGGGAGGAGGAGAGAGAGAGGAGGGAGAGAGAGAGAGAAGGAGGGAGAGAGAGAGAGGGAGGGAGAGAGAGAGAGAGGGAGGGAGGAGAGAGAGAGAGGGAGGAGGGAGAGAGGGAGGGAGGGAGGAGGGAGGGAGGAGAGGAGAGAGGGAGGGAGTGCTAAATGCCTTTGCTTTAAAAATAGATGTGTTATGTTTGTTTCGTTTTCTGGAGAGTCGCACGCGAGGCGAACGCCGGCCAAGAGTTGAACCGCTGAGGAGAGGAGCTGCTGGGCTTCAGACGCCGCGAGAGAGAGAACGACTCGTCAGCTGAAAATAAAACAAATAAAAGAATCCCGGCGGCGGTGGCGGCGGCGGCGGTGGCGGCGGCGGCGGCGGCGGCGGCGTTCTCCTGCCCAGCTGTGCTCGGCGGGCCATCGTTTTTGAGGATTATCCGGGGATTAATTCATGTGCGGGGGGGGGGGGGGGGGGGTTATTTGGTGAATAGGTTAAAGCGAGCTCAGAAGGCGAGCAAATACACCAACTGCTGCAGCACCCGTAACCCACATCCACCCTCCTGCTGCTGCTACCGCTGCACCCTGGCTGGGGTCTGGTGTTGGGTGCTGGCCTTTTAAGGGTGCAGCGAAATCAACCAGTTGTTTCGGGGCTGAAAGGGCCGGAAACGTCTTTCAATGATTGTTTTAGTTGTTGTTGTTGTTGTTGTTGTTGTTGTTTAGATCACATATCATCATCTACACATCATTTTAGCTCGAAGTCTGGTTTCAAATCATTATGGTCACGGCCTTTTATTTGTTCATCTTTGAAAATAATGTTAAGTTGATCTTTTTTGCGTTCAGATAATCGACAGTGTACAGACTTACTCGCATGGGACTGCGTGTGGGTGTGCAGATCACCGGGGGCCCGGATCATGAACCGTCGGTCAGCATCGTATCTGTTACACTGGCAGCGTGGTCCTATTCATAAACCCTCGCACGGAGGCCAGAAGCGCAGGCCTGAGCGTAGAGATACAGCATGTAGAAGGTGCTACTGCTGTTTAAGGACCGCTCACAGTCACACCGGACCATTTTCCCACATCCCTCACACATCATACAGACTTCTTGGATGTTGTTATTCACTTTAAGCCCCGAGATGATTTACTGTATTAGGATTATTATGCGGGTCATGGCTGTGTGTGGCCATTTAAGAACACATTATAGACAGGAGTTGGATACAAAATGATTTAACCACAACAAATTGTACTTGGCTTGGTGTTTAGACCGCTCTAGACGTCGACTCGTAACTCACCGTTGGAGTGCGGAGGAGGAACGCAGGGTGCCGTGTTTGGGTGCTGCTGGCTCTGGCTGCAACCATAGGTTAGACACAAACATGGCCGAGGTAAACAACAAACAAGAAAGGGCGAGTCCTGAGTACATTTTGAACCCATTGAACCCAGAAAAAGCCACTTAGGTGGCGTAAGGCCTGGTTCACTGCCTAATCTTACCCACTAATCTTAATGTACCCTCTGGTCAAATTCAGAAACTAAGTAAAGACTGGATCTCAACTGTTGGAAGAGCTCTATCTTAGTGAGAATGTTTTCTAAACCCTTGAAGAGCTTCTACCTTGGTGAGGGGTCTCCTAAACCCTTGAAGTGCTCCATCTTGGGTGAAGAAGTCTCCTAAACCATTGAAGAGCTCTCCCTTGGTGAGGAGGTCTCCTAAACCCCTGAGGAGCTTCTATCTTGGTGAGGAGGTCTCCTAAACCCCTGAGGAGCTCTATCTTGGTGAGGAGGTCTCCTAAACCCTGAAGGAGCTCTATCTTGGTGAGGAGGTCTGCCTAAACCCCTGAGGAGCTCTATCTTGGTGAGGAGGTCTCCTAAACCCTTGAAGAGCTCTATCTTGGTGAGGAGGTCTCCTAAACCCTTGAGGAGCTCTATCTTGGTGAAAAGGTCTCCTAAACCCTTGAAGAGCTCTACCTTGGGGAGGTCTCCTAAACCCTTGAAGAGCTCTCCCTTGGTGAGGAGGTCTCCTAAACCATTGAGGAGCTCTATCTTGGTGAAGAGGTCTCCTAAACCTTGAAGGAGCTCTATCTTGGTGAGTTCTCCT
>PIJE02000712.1:82088-164588 GCA_002895965.2 Coryphaenoides rupestris | reverse complement strand
AGGAGCAGGTAGGGTTAGGTGGTGTCTTGCTCAGGGACACCTCCACACTTAGCTAGGAGGAGCAGGTAGGGTTAGGTGGTGTCTTGCTCAGGGACACCTCCACACTTAGCTAGGAGGGGGAGGAGCCCGGGGATCGAACCAGCAGAGGGTAATTCACAATGTACAATTAGCATGGTGTGCATCACCTGGGAGGTCCGGGGGGGCGCTGAGGCCATTGGGGCCCCGGTGGTAGCGGGGCCACATGGTGGTGTGGGCGGGCGCATCCTCGCTGGAGACGTGGCTCCCCTGGGGGTCGGCGTAGAAGATGAGCAGCGGCTGGTAGTGACCCCGGATACACTTGGAAGCCACGTCCTTCCACTTGGAGCCGATCTGCAACACACACACACGCACACACGCACACACACGCTGGTGTTAGAGCATGTAACACACACACACACATCTTCCTCCACATGCCACGCCTCCCCGTGCCACACCTCCGCATGCCACGCCTCCCCGTGCCACACCTCCGCATGCCACGCCTCCCCGTGCCACGTCTCCACATGCCACGCCTCCACATGCCACAACCTCCACATGCCACGCCTCCCCGTGCCACACCTCCGCATGCCACGCCTCCATGTGCCACACCTCGATGTGCCACACCTCCACATGCCACGCCTGTTGTGTTAATACTAATGCGTTTAATAACACTATGTGTGCTAATGACACTGTACTTACATTACTGCTTTCTGCCGTAATGTTCAGACCCTTACTGATATAACGTTTTAACCACAGAAGGTTTTCTTCAGGTCAAAGTGAAGAGATTAACAAACTTTAAATAATAGCCCTTTGTCTTCCCTACCCATCTCAACGTCTTGCTGCCCCTCCTCTCTCACATCTCCACCGATCTCTTCCTGCAACAAGACTTCTCCTCGAGCCAGTCTTGGTTACACAACACCAAGAGACCCGATCAGGCGAAAGGTCAGGTCAGGGATCCTGTCCATAATGTTGTCATACACTTAAAATGCCAATCTGAGGCTGTGGCTTATGCCTGAAGCGCTCTCACTCGATACTGGAATCATTTCAGCAGTAATTGTCTGCATGAGACACTTGGACCCAAGATAGGAAGTGATGGAAAGACGGAAAGACCCCGGAAGTTGACCTTTAACCTTCTGCTAAACGACATGCGAACCAGTAAGGCAGGCGCTGACCTCCTTGACGGTGGCGTCGTCGAAGAACACCCACTTGCAGGACTTGCTGTGGTAGGCGAAGGCCGAGTAGTGCTTGCTGGCGAAGCAGATCATGCCCACCAGGTGGAGCTCACTGCGCTTGGCGTTGTCGTCGGCGACGCGGTTGAAGAGCTGAGAGGAAGAACACGCCTCGGGTTGGACGGCCATTCACGTTTTTTTGTTGTTGTATTTTATTTATTTTTTTCTGTTTTTCGATCGTGGTTATTGGTTAACGACGTAACAAGCTAATTATTAACAGAGTCTGTGGAAAATGTCACATTTTAAATGTCCCTGTGAGGGAAATCTCTCTTTTCTTTACTTTACCGATGTTTAACTAACGTCATGTACTGTTTAATTTGACCGGGTCAACCGGGTTTTGAAACCGCTTGGAAGGGCTAATCACGCTCACACCCGGTGGTGGAATAGCAGTCCTTTAACAAGACGCCGTTGTATCGTAGCCATGTGACGCGCGGTGTCCCCGGTGGGCTCCCGCTAGCCGCCATGTTTGTAGTCCTCACCCCGGCCAGGTTGAGGCGGGGCCCGAGGGCGCGGATGACGTCGTCCGTGAGGTCGGACTGCTCGGCGTCCCACACGAAGCCGATGGTCACGATCTCCGGACAGTTCATCAGAACACGTCGGATCCTGATGCTCTGACCACACTGGCTCTGCACAGCACGCACGCACACACACACACACATGTGCACACACAGACACACAAGCGCACACACACACACACACACACACACACACACACACACACACACAACACACACACACACACACACACACACACACACACACACACACACACACACACACACACACAGGCAGGCACACACACACACAACACACACACACACACACACACACACACACACACACACACACACACACACAGGCAGGCACACACACACACACACACACACACACACACACACACACACACACACACACACACACACACACACACACACACACACACACACACACACACACACACACACACACACACAGACACACACACACACACACACACACACACACACACACACACACACACACCACAACAGGCAGGCACACACACACACACAAAGCACACACACACACACATGGAGATGCACAATCAAACAACACACACACAGCACACACACACATACACACACACACACACATGGAGATGCACAATCAAACAGACACACACACACACACACACACACACACATACACACACACACACACACGGAGATGCACAATCAAACAGACACACACAGACACACACACACACACATTTAGTTCAAGTGGCATGGTATCATAAGCCCGGGATAAAGGGCTTTATAAATAAACTTCTAATCTTCATGTTAATATCAAGTCTTATTTTAGACGGCTTTCAGCTCCCAGAATAACAACTCTGAATCAGACAGCATCGTGAGCACAGAGCGTTCGTAGCGAGCATCGATAGCCTCGGTGACATCCTAGCATACGAGTCCTCCTCCTCCGCCGCCGGCCGCCGCCGCGTGCAAACCTGAGCTAGCTAGGGGGAGGGGGAGGGGGAGGGGGGGGGGGGGGGGGTAGCGATAGCCAGAGCACGTAGCCACCGGGCCAGAGGAGAGCCCGGCGGGGAGAAGTGTGTGTGTGTGTGCTGGTTACTCATAGACTCCAGTCTCCCGCCCGGCTACCGCGACCCCACGACCCTGCGACCCCCACGACCCCCCACGACGCTTCCAGCGCCACGTGACAGAAGACGAGGAGGACACAACGCATCGGTGCTCTCGTCAGTGTTTCCATGGAGATGAGATTTGTAAACGCACATTTGTAACTGCAGTGAAATGTCATCTTTCCTGTGTTGTCGAAGTTGTAACCTGATCCAATCGAAATAGAAATCCTATATCCCATTTAAATCACTGTACTGGGAGACGTACCGGGCAGCTCCGGAGGTCTCCTGAGGTGTTGGCGGCCTGCAGCAGCTCCCCGAACATGTCGGCCCTCTGACGTTCACTCTTACCCAGCAGGCCGTCCACCTGCTGGCTGGGGGGGGGGGGGACACACGGAGGGGGGGAGACTGTTATAACATTTCACGATGTTAACACGATTTCTTGTGGTGTCATTTCCCTTGTCCCTTCCCTTTGTATTTCCGTTTTGTACGAGGCGGCAGTAGCTCAGGAGGTAAGAGCTGCTGAGGTTGTCTGGCAACAGGAAGGTCGCTGGTTCGATCCCCGGGCTCCTCCCCCTCCTCCTAGCTAAGTGTGGAGGTGTCCCTGAGCGATACACCACCTAACCCTACCTGCTCCTCCTAGCTAAGTGTGGAGGTGTCCCTGAGCGAGACACCACCTAACCCTACCTGCTCCTCCTAGCTAAGTGTGGAGGTGTCCCTGAGCAAGACACCACCTAACCCTACCTGCTCCTCCTAGCTAAGTGTGGAGGTGTCCCTGAGCAAGACACCACCTAACCCTACCTGCTCCTCCTAGCTAAGTGTGGAGGTGTCCCTGAGGAGCAAGACACCACCTAACCCTACCTGCTCCTCCTAGCTAAGTGTGGAGGTGTCCCTGAGCAAGACACCACCTAACCCTACCTGCTCCTCCTAGCTAAGTGTGGAGGTGTCCCTGAGCAAGACACCACCTAACCCTACCTGCTCCTCCTAGCTAAGTGTGGAGGTGTCCCTGAGCAAGACACCACCTAACCCTACCTGCTCCTCCTAGCTAAGTGTGGAGGTGTCCCTGAGCAAGACACCACCTAACCCTACTGCTCCTGACGTGTTGGTTGTTACCTTGCATGGTTGGCACCGCCGTCGGTGTATGAATGGGTGAATGTGAGGCGATACTGTAAAGGACTTTGGATAAAAGGGTGTATAAATGCAATCTATTTACCGTTTACAAATTGTATGAAAAGCACAATATAAAGTTTGATTGCCCATAACCTGCTAACACGTGTTAGTCATGTGGACATGAAGAGCTGGTTCCTGAAATATATAAATATAATATGAAAAGCATTTCTCAACATTAAAGGACGGCGTGGACGGAGACGAGGTGTGTTCGCGGGCGGAGGAACCTACCACAAGGCGGTGGTGGAGACGTAGTGCACCAGCTCAGTGAACGGGTGGGGGTCCGAGGACGCCCCACAACCACGGCACACAAACTGCAGAGTGAAAGATTTGGATTTAAAAGACTTGGCATGAAAAGACTTGGGGTTAAAAGACTTGGGGTTAAAAGAGTTGGGGTTAAAAGACTTGGGGTTAAAATATTTAAGCTAAATTGTTCACAATTAAGTTCAAAAGATGTTAAAAGATAATTAAGAGTTAAAAGATGTACTTAAAATACTTAGTTAAAAGACTTTGACTTAAATGATTTATGCATAAACAGCATACAATCAATGACCTCAACCAACATAATTGTGAGTCATGAGGAGTACCTGCTCATAGAGAGTCATTACCTGCTCATAGAGAGTCATGGGGTGTACCTGCTCATAGAGAGTCATTACCTGCTCATAGAGAGTCATTACCTGCTCATAGAGAGTCATGGCAAACTTCTGGTGAGTGATGCAGGACTTGGAGGAGCAGCCGTCGGGGGCCGTGTCTGACACGATGTGCAGGTGGATCCTCTCCAGAATGTTCTCCTGGACACCAGCAGCAGGAGAACATGTTGATATTATAACACATGAGAATAACATGTTATCATCATCATCATCATTATAACACATCAGAATTATGACATGTTACAATAACATGTTATCATCATCATCATCATTATAACACATCAGAATTATGACATGTTACAATAACATGTTATCATCATCATCATCATTATAACACATCAGAATTATGACATGTTACAATAACATGTTATCATCATCATCATCATTATAACACATCAGAATTATGACATGTTACAATAACATGTTATCATCATCATCATCATTATAACACATCAGAATTATGACATGTTACAATAACATGTTATCATCATCATCATCATCATCATCATTATAACACATCAGAATTATGACATGTTACAATAACATGTTATCATCATCATCATCATTATAACACATCAGAATTATGACATGTTACAATAACATGTTATCATCATCATCATCATTATAACACATCAGAATTATGACATGTTACAATAACATGTTATCATCATCATCATCATTATAACACATCAGAATTATGACATGTTACAATAACATGTTATCATCATCATCATCATTATAACACATCAGAATTATGACATGTTACAATAACATGTTATCATCATCATCATCATTATAACACATCAGAATTATGACATGTTACAATAACATGTTATCATCATCATCATCATCATCATCATCATCATTATAACACATCAGAATTATGACATGTTACAATAACATGTTATCATCATCATCATCATTATAACACATCAGAATTATGACATGTTACAATAACATGTTATCATCATCATCATCATTATAACACATCAGAATTATGACATGTTACAATAACATGTTATCATCATCATCATCATTATAACACATCAGAATTATGACATGTTACAATAACATGTTATCATCATCATCATCATTATAACACATCAGAATTATGACATGTTACAATAACATGTTATCATCATCATCATCATTATAACACATCAGAATTATGACATGTTACAATAACATGTTATCATCATCATCATCATTATAACACATCAGAATTATGACATGTTACAATAACATGTTATCATCATCATCATCATTATAACACATCAGAATTATGACATGTTACAATAACATGTTATAATTATAACACATTATAATTATATTCATGATGTGTGTTCTTGGTTGATATTTATCATGTTATCATCATCATCATCATTATAACACATCAGAATTATGACATGTTACAATAACATGTTATCATCATCATCATCATTATAACACATCAGAATTATGACATGTTACAATAACATGTTATCATCATCATCATCATTATAACACATCAGAATTATGACATGTTACAATAACATGTTATAATTATAACACATTATAATTATATTCATGATGTGTGTTCTTGGTTGATATTTTGATGTGCGCCATATGAATGATGTATGCAACGGTACAATGACTATACATACATTTATAAGTGGGAATCGAACCCCTGACCATGTTAATGTCATGCTAGACCACATAAAAAACCTCATAAAGAATACAAATTGAGATATTATCACGATAAATGCTCTGTCCTCCTCCTCCTCCTCCTCCTCAAACCTCTCTACTCCTCTCTCCTCCTCCTCCTCCTCAAACCTCTCTACTCCTCTCTCCTCCTCCTCCTCCTCCTCAAACCTCTCTACTCCTCTCTCCTCCTCCTCCTCCTCAAACCTCTCTACTCCTCTCTCCTCCTCCTCTTCCTCCTCCTCAACTGGGCGACACACATATCTCTCGGGGGCAGTTTCAAGCAGAAAATGTCTCACAACACCAGACCACAGCAGACCACAACAGACCGTGGAGCGGTCGCATCCTAAAATGGTGGCTTTCCAATTTAAAATAACAAGTGAACCTCCCAGTGGACCTCCCAGAGAACCTCCCAGTGAACCTCCCAATGAACCTCCCAGTGAACCTCCCAGTGGTCTCCCAGAGGAGGACCAGCGACATGTTGTCTCCGGAGACTCACAGTCTCTGCACGTTTGCTGTCAAGCGGAGGTTTCAAGTCGTGTGAATTAGCTACGATTAACACTTGAATAAACATATACTGTATATAAATATATATATACTCTATATATATACAGTATATATACAGTATATATACAGTATATATACAGTACGCTCGCTGATAGGTCTTCCATTTACATTTACATTTAGGGCATTTGACAGACGTGAGTGAGTGAGTGAGAGAGAGAGAGAGTGAGAGCGAGAGAGAGAGAGAGAGAGAGAGAGAGTGTGTGTGTGTGTGTGTGTGTGTGTGTGTGTGTGTGTGTGTTGTGTGTGTTTGTGTGTGAGTGAGTGAGTGAGTGAGTCTCTGTCTGTCTGTCTGTCTGTGCATGTGTGTGCGTGTGCGTGTGTGCATGTGGTGTGCGTGTGCGTGGTGTGTGTTGCGTCATGTGTGCTGTGTGTGTGTGTGTGTGCGTGTATGCGTGGCGGGGCGGGGCGGGCGTACGAAGCACTCGGCGGCGTCGTCCATGAGCCCCAGCTGAAGCGCTGCTCGTCTTGAAGGTTTGGGCGAGCGCCAGGCGGAGCAGGTGTCGGAGGCCAGCGTCCGCTCACGACTCTGCTGGAACTGACTGAAGATGCTCTGAAGAAACACACACACACAGGCATGCACACACAAGGCATGCACACATGCACACACACAGGCATGCACACACACACAGGCATGCACACACACGCACACATACACGCACCACGCACTTAGCACGCACACACACACACCACCACACACACACACAAACACACACAGGCATGCACACATGCACACACACAGGCATTCACACACACACACAGGCATGCATACACACACACACACACCACAACACACAGGCATGCACACACACAACACAACGCACACACACACATACACGCACGCACGGAAGCACGCACAACACACCACCACAACACCACAACACACTGGTTTAAGGACGTTGTGTGAAGTTAATTATAATGATTATTATTCTGATTATTTTCTCCATACTGCTGCGCGGTCTAAAGCGACCTCATCAGCATCAACTCAAACAGAACTGATTTGGGTCTTTTTCGTTTACTGCCAAATAAAAATCTAAACGATTGATTCCACGGTGAAGCACTTTTTGAAGACAACGCAAGATGCTGGATTGCTTTAAAGTACGAGGACATTAAAAAACGCCGGACCTTTAAAGCGCAGAAGATGCAGGCGTCGCCGAGGCAGAAGTGTCCGGAGAGCTGCCTCAGACTCCTCCTGAAGATGTCGAGCTGCCACAGCACCTGCAGGGAGGGACACCACGGTAACACAAACACTTTTTGGATCGTCGTGAACGAGAGATTCGGGCTTCTGGTGGCGATTCTCGGCCATATCGAGAGGACCCGGGAGAGTTGTAAACCCTAACCCTGAAATTAAAAATGTCGCTTTGCCGCGTCTCACGTAACGACAAACCATTTCACGATGAATTACGACACAAAACCTGCCAACATACTGTAATAACGAACATTCCTCAACACTCCTACGCTCCCAAAACGGCGGCATTATCATCACGACGAGGCGTCACGATTTACAAACCTTTATACGTTATCGCCAAAAAACGCGGAGAATGTGCTGGCACTGTTAGCGTACAACGTGAGTTCTTTGTAGTGTTACCTTGTTGTTGTTTCACTAGCATGCTTAATAAGGTTTTGGTTTTTTTTTACAGTAACGCCGGTCTCATTAACGATGAGCTCCCAGTTCCCAGCGTGCGCCGAGCCCACCTGAACGGCGCTGTTGAGGAAGCAGCTGTTCTGGCCCGGTTCGTTTGAGCAGGCCCTTGGTCAGCGCCAGCTCAGCATGCTACCCGGCTGGTAGGACTTCTTCAGCGCCCCCCGGGCTTCTTGAACAGGCTTGACCCACGCCATGGAACCTGGAGCCCATACCTGACGAGGTACAGGTTTACACAACATTTACACATATTAGATTGAGGGCATTTTTGGATCCAAAAGTAAGTGGCTTTTATCCAAAGCGACTTACAAGCGAAGTACATTTCAAGAATTTTCTTGTGAGGAATAAAGTTCTTTATTAATCACATCTTATCTGTAGTAATTGGCAAAAGAGAGACAGCACTATATCACGGTGGTACATAAAGATAAGAATACAGCAGGTTCCAAGCAGTCATAATTGCGAGGTTAATAGAACGAGTTTCATAATTACTTAGTTTCATCCATAACGTTAATCACTTGTAATAGATGTATCAGATGGAATTCAATTATTCTTGGACCCTGGTTGGAGTTGGATTTGCGTTGATTCAGAACGTTAAAAGGCAGATGTGTCCAGTAGTTGAATATAGCAACGTACACCCTTGAAGGTGATTTGACCAATCAGGATGTTAATATTCGTGGAGGTGTTGTTGTCTGGCTAAGCGTTGATTTCTGTCTGCACTCAACAGCCTAACCTCATTACAACCTCATTACAACCTAAAAACAGATCAATGAGGACAATGAGGCCATCAGGATTAAAATTAGCTCCACAAGCCTTCCATTTTTTGGGGGGGGATTACAATCGCGTTTTTCACAAGACCAGAACATTTATATTTGTTCATTGTATGCCTCACGCAGGCCTCAATGAGCATAAACTGAAACTATGTATTGCTTGTTGTTATTGTTGGACCTAATTTTTGAATCTGTTGTTTGATTGAAAACATTTGTCCTTTAACTGAATCCAACTGGATGAGAGCTTTGCTGGGTGCCAGACGAATCATGTGATATCCACCCGGACCGGTCATCTGGGATCCAGCAGTCCTACTGTGTCACAGCAGAACCTCTGATCAGTCCTACTGTGTTACAGCAGAACCTCTGATCAGTCCTACTGTGTTACAGCAGAACCTCTGATCAGTCCTACTGTGTTACAGCAGAACCTCTGATCAGTCCTACTGTGTTACAGCAGAACCTCTGATCAGTCCTACTGTGTTACAGCAGAACCTCTGATCAGTCCTACTGTGTTACAGCAGAACCTCTGATCAGTCCTACTGTGTTACAGCAGAACCTCTGATCAGTCCTACTGTGTTACAGCAGAACCTCTGATCAGTCCTACTGTGTTACAACAGAACCTCTGATCAGTCCTACTGTGTTACAGCAGAACCTCTGATCGGTCCTACTGTGTTACAGCAGAACCTCTGATCAGTCCTACTGTGTCACAGCAGAACCTCTGATCGGTCCTACTGTGTTACAACAGAACCTCTGATCGTCCTACTGTGTTACAGCAGAACCTCTGATCAAGTCCTACTGTGTTACACAGAACCTCTGATCAGTCCTACTGTGTTACAGCAGAAACTCTGATCAGTCCTACTGTGTTTACAACAGAACCTCTGATCAGTCCGTTACTGTGTTAAAGAACCTCTGATCGGTCCTACTGTGTTACAAACAGCAAACGCTCTTGATCAGTCCTACTGTGTTCCAGCAGACCTCTGATCGGTCCCTACTGTTGGTTACAGCAGAACCTTTGATTCAGTCCTACTGTGTTACAACAGAGACCTCTGATCAGTCCTACTGTGTCACAGGCAGAACCCTGATTCAGTCCTAGCTTGTGTTTACAACAGAACCTGCTGATTCAGTCCTACGGTGTTACAAACAGAAGCCTCATGTCCAGCGTCCTACTGTGTACAAGCAGAACCTCTGATCAGTCCTACTGTGTTGACAGCAGAACCTTCTGATCAGTTCCTACTGTGTTACGAGCAGGAACCTCTGATCAGTCCTACTGTGTTACAGCAGAACCTCTGATCAGTCCTACTGTGTTACAACAGAACCTCTGATCAGTCCTACTGTGTTACAACAGAACCTCTGATCAGTCCTACTGTGTTACAACAGAACCTCTGATCAGTCCTACTGTGTTACAACAGAACCTTCTGATCCAGCCAGTCCTACTGTGTTACAAGCAGAACCTCCTGCACTCAGTCCTACTGTGTTACAAAACAGAACCTCTGATCGGTTCCTACTGTGTTACAACAGAACCTCTGATCGGTCCTAACTGTGGTTACAACAGAAAACCTCTGATCAAGTCCTACATGTGTTAAAAACAGAACCCTCATGATCCAGCAGACCTACTGTGTTACAGCAGAACCTCTGATCCAGCAGACCTACTGTGTTACAGCAGAACTTCGAGGGGAAGGAGTCACAGAGCCTGGGCCGGAAACCAGAAACTGCAAGGGGGCGGAGTTACACCTTGCTTCTTGTTTCGAGATATTCTACTGCGAGTGGATGCAGCTTTCAGGAGGGGATTTTAATTCATTTTAATTTAATTAAGTGTCCAGGCTTCTTCTAGATTCAATATTCAAGAAGTTTTCACAGACACATGCAGGATATGCAGTGAGATGAAAAGTGGCGATGCCCAGCAGAATGTGCAAAAGAATAATACAAATTCTAAGATTTAAGAACGTGTGTTCGCTGTGAGACAATCACGATTGGTCGACACAAATATAAAGCGAAAGAAAGCGTAACACCCCCGTTCACCCAGATGTGAGCTGGTCTGATTAATATTAATGTAGAGATATTCATCTGAAGTCCGCTTTGTGAGACTACCTTGACCGGAGACAAGGGGGGTCTTGCTGTAGCCGGACATGGTGGAGGCGGTGGGGAGCTGGTAGGAGGGTCTGGTCATGGCCCGGGAGAGAGTCCTCTACACATCAGAGACCCCCGGGGCCGCTGGCCAGTGGACGGCGCACCATGGCCCCCGGAGTCAGCCGCTGGAGCCCGGCGTTAGCCCGGCGTTAGCCCGGCGTTAGCCCGGCGTTAGCCCGGCGTTAGCCCGGCGTTAGCCCGGCGTTAGCCCAGAGACACCGGTGGACATCGAAGGACAGCAGGGTGGGAGTCTGGAGGGTGAATCACAGCGGAGGGCTGGACAGTGGGACAGACGAGAGTTATTATTACCAGACTTTAATGTTATACAGCAAAACTTAGCTTTAAGATTCAAGATTCCTTTATTGCCATATGTAACCAGTACAATGGAATGCTTACAGTCCTGCAGTATTCTTTTAAACTAATTCTAAACAACTTACAAAACAATTAGTAATAGTACCTAGAAAGTACAGTAAAAGGTACAGTAAACACTTTTCTTCTGAACCATATTCTTACAAACATAAATACTAAAACAACTCTGAACAATTAGTAATATAGTACCCAATAAGTAAAAAATAGGTATAGGTAAGTATAAAGTGACAAGTAAAGTTCACTTCTGCTCGGTTCAGCTTGACGCCTCAAACTGTTCAACTGTGAATTTGTGACAAAGTTTGCTTCAAGAAAAATAATTTCCAATCAGTGTTGAATACTAAAACCATCATAACAGCTATGTAAACAAATAGAACATAATAAATACAAAATTGAGGCTGAAGTACAAAAGTGTACAAAATAACCAAAATATTAAATATTGACTTGGAATATGTAAGGTTTACTCTACGGAAAGGCAATAGTAGACCAAAACTGTGTTGACATAATGACTGTGTTTGAGTGCGTGTGTGTGTGCGTGTGTGTGTGTGTCTGTGATGTGTGGGTATATGTGTGTGTGTGAGTATATGTGTGTGTGTGGTGTGTGTGTGTGTGTGTGTGTCTGTGTGCCCTTCTGACTGTTAGCTGTATATTGATGGTGAACGCACAGCACTACTATTATTGTACCCTTTCACTTATCATATCCTGTGTTATTGTTAATGTAACAGATCTATAGATCTATAGGACTCCTATGATGTTATTGTAACAGATCTATAGATCTATAGCTACACACTGATGTTATTGTAACAGATCTATAGATCTATAGCTACACTATGATGTTATTGTAACAGATCTATAGATCTATAGCTACACTGTGATGTTATTGTAACAGATCTATAGAACTATAGCTACACTGTGATGTTATTGTAAACAGATCTATAGGTCTATAGCTACACTGTGATGTTATTGTAATGTCTATAGTGTCTATAGAGCTATAGATCTATAGATCTATAGCTACACTGTGATGTTATTGTAACAGATCTATAGAACTATAGCTACACTGTGATGTTATTGTAACAGATCTATAGATCTATAGCTACACTGTGATGTTATTGTAAAAGATCTATAGAACTATAGCTACACTGTGATGTTATTGTAACAGATCTATAGAACTATAGCTACACTGTGATGTTATTGTAATGTCTATAGTGTCTATAGAGCTATAGATCTATAGATCTATAGCTACACTGTGATGTTATTGTAAACAGATCTATAGGTCTATAGCTACACTGTGATGTTATTGTAATGTCTATAGTGTCTATAGAGCTATAGATCTATAGATCTATAGCTACACTGTGATGTTATTGTAACAGATCTATAGATCTATAGCTACCCCATGATGTTATTGTAACAGATCTATAGATCTATAGATCTATAGCTACACTATGATGTTATTGTAACAGATCTATAGAACTATAGCTACACTGTGATGTTATTGTAACAGATCTATAGATCTATAGATCTATAGCTACACTATGATGTTATTGTAACAGATCTATAGAACTATAGCTACACTGTGATGTTATTGTAACAGATCTATAGAACTATAGCTACACTGTGATGTTATTGTAACAGATCTATAGAACTATAGCTACACTGTGATGTTATTGTAATATCTATAGTGTCTATAGATCTATAGAGCCACATGCACTTCCCCGGTAAACATGACAACATTCCTGCAGCCAAGTGATGTCATCCGCAAGGGTTCAGCAGGAGCCTGATCTACATCCACATGAACCGAGCGTGTGTGTGTGTGTGTGTGTGTGTGTGTGTGTGTGTGTTCATGCCATGGTGTCATTTTTTTCATCCGCAAACCCGACCGACCCTGGGTTTGTTTCTCTTCCCAGAGACTGCATGCTTCCAAACACACACACACACACACACACACACACACACACACACACACACACACACACACACACACACACACACACACACACACACACCAGTGCTGTGCAGTAAACAGAAAAATGCAGCATGCATGGCATCCATGCATGCTGCATTCTCTCTCTCTCTCTCTCTCTCTCTCTCTCTCTCTCTCTCTCTCTCTCTCTCTCTCACCTTAACGCAGCTCGGAGGAGGAGGATGAGGAGGAGGAGGAAGAGGAGGAGCAGGAGGAAGAGGAGCCGGAGGAGGAGCAGGAGGTGGGGGGGGGGGTTGTTTCCTCCCCGCGTCTCCCCGAATCTTGCAGAGCTCCCACTGCAGAGACGGAGGAGAGCGGGTTGGGTGGTGGAGGTGGTGGAGGTGGAGGTGGTGATGGGTGTAGGTAGTGGAGGTGCTGGTGGTGGAGGTGATGGTGGAGGTGGTGGTGGTGCTGGAGGTGGTGGTGGTGCTGGTGGAGGTGATGCTGGTGGTGGTGATGGGTGGTGATGGGCGGTGATGGGTGGTGGTGATGGGTGGTGGTGGTGGTGGTGCAGGAGACCCACCGCCTGCAGCTCCGCCGAGCGACACCACCGCTGCTGCTGCTGCCGCCGCCGCCGCCGCTGCTGCTGCTGCGTCCTGTTCGACAGCCCAGTAGCTCACCGTCCTCCTCCTCCTCCACCCTCCTCCTCCACCCAAAAAATAAGATCCAGTAAGTTTGGGATCAAAGTGATCACATCCTCGCCGAGCGCTGCAACGTATCGACCACCGCGCTGCGTTCAAGCAGAGAGAGAGAGTGTGTGTGTGTGTGTGTGTATAGGTCAAACACTGCCCCTAGTGGTGGTGGTGCACTACTGCAGCACCACCACCACCAGTGTGCGGGTTGACTTGCTCTGCCTGCTGTGTGTGTGTGTGTGTGTGTGTGTGTGTGTGTGTGTGTGTGTGTGTGTGTGTGTGTGTGTGTGTGTGTGTGTGTGTGAGAGAGGCACAGAGCTGGAACACTGCCCCTAGTGGAGCTGATGGCGCACTGCTGCAGCACCACCACCACCACCACCAGTCTGCGGGTTGGCCAGCCTGCCCTGCCCGGTGTGTGTGTGTGTGTGTGTGTGTGTGTGTGTGTGTGCGCGTGCGTGCGTGCGTGTGTGCGTGTGAGGCACAGAGCTGGAACACTGCCCCTAGTGGAGGTGATGGCGCACTGCTGTCAGCAACAGAGCTGGGAGTCTGTAGCTGTGTGTGTGTATGTGGGAATTCGTGATGATGATGATGGCTGATAACATGTCAGAGATCAGAAATGAGACGAATGAAATCTGAAAAATGACTATGGTGCTTTGATAAGCATGCCTCAGTATATAAAATATGCATGACGTGTTATTGTTTCACAATATTAATCGACAGTATTGTAAATATGCCAGAATTAGCCCGGCGGCTCGGTTCAACAGAGAAGGGGGTGATTGACATGTTCCAGTATGTTCCGGCTAAATAGAAATAGACTTGAGTTCTTGTCGGATGTGGTTATCCGTCAGGGAAAACTTGATAAAGTAATATAATATAAGTAATAGTACGTGAGTCAGACTGATTGACAGCAGCCTGAGTGGAAGACTGGAATATCCTGCCGGAATAACGGCTGTCCTACTCACCGCCTGACCAGAATATCACCCGTCTGTGGTCAGTTCAGCACTTCAGCATTCCAGCTTTCGCGGACAATATACCCTTTCTTTAACCATTTCTTTATTTAAATTGAATGTAATGAACTGCTGAGGTCGTTTTCATTTGACGTGGATTTTTTATTATTGATTTCATGAGATCAGATTTTTATTTACATTCATTTCATTTCTTTGTCGGTTCACATCGCGCATGTTGTTGCTATTTACATGATATTGCCTCCTTCGCTCTGGGGTCTGGACGTGGCGTCTCGCTGCGAGGAGCCGGTCAACGTGACTCGGTGAAGCAGTCCAGAGTTCAGGCATCTCAACCGTTACGAGCAGCCGCCAACTCAAGCACCAAACGTTTTTCTTGTTCAGGATTCAAACATCATCCAAATCAATATTTTTATCTTTTTTCCAGTCGTATCACAGATGGAAAAACAAATAGTTTCACATGAAATGTTGGGACAATCACACCATTCTGTTTCCCCACAGTCGTGACGTAGTTCACTCGGTACAACTATATCGTCAAAACCCTAGCAGTACGCCTACAAGGTGAAGCCAATGAGCTAATGGAGAACATTATAAAGACAAGTCATCTCGTTAGACACCAAACAAGAACAAGAACGAGATCAAAAGGTTGTAGTGGGCCTTAGCCACCTTAGGGCGGCCATTTTGGTTCTCAACACTAGCTAGCAGTGAGAACCAACATGGCTGCTGGGTGAGGAAGGTCCAGGAGATGACAGGGTGACGGTGGTGGTGATGGTGGTGGTGGTGGTGGTGGAGAGAGGCGTGTCCAGATTAATCTAGCATGTGTGGTGGCACAGAACAGCACAGACACCAAACACCCAACCTTTCGTCGAGTCGTGCAGATCATGTACCATTTTTATATCACTTTTTGTTTTTTGCCAACCCAGGCACCATGTTGTTGGACCGGAGACCCCGCGGGACGGGTCTAGAGGTCTTCAGACTCCGGGACCACCACCTCGGGCTCCACGACGGCGCAGGACGGGACGAAGGGGGGGCAGCTGCCGTCGGAGACCCAGCCCTGGGCGGTCCTGTTGAAGGTGGGCCGGTGGGCCTGGGGCTGCTGGAGCTCCGGGTAGCTGGGAGGGTCCAGGTCTATCTCCGGGAGTCTGAAGCGGATCCCCCGGGGGGCGCGCTCGAAGCCGCCGAACGGGGTGGCCACCCTGGGACACACACACGCACGCACACACAGCTTGAGATGACTTGGTCTTGACCTCTATACTGACCACTATACTATACCTACATAATATACACTATAAATGGTAAATGGTAAATTGCATTTACAGTATATATCGCTTTTATCCAAAGCGCTTTACAATATTGCCTCACATTCACCCATTCATACACCGACGGCGGTGCCAACCATGCAAGGTAACAACCAACACGTCAGGAGCAGGTAGGGTTAGGTGGTGTCTTGCTCAGGGACACCTCCACACTTAGCTAGGAGGAGCAGGTAGGGTTAGGTGGTGTCTTGCTCAGGGACACCTCCACACTTAGCTAGGAGGAGCAGGTAGGGTTAGGTGGTGTCTTGCTCAGGGACACCTCCACACTTAGCTAGGAGGGGCAGGTAGGGTTAGGTGGTGTCTTGCTCAGGAACACCTCCACACTTAACTAGGAGGTGGAGGAGCCCGGGGATCGAACCAGCAACCTTCCTGTTGCCAGACAACCGCTCTCTCTTACCTCCTGAGCTACTGACGGCCCCCTACTATACTCTCACTGTATACTATAAACTATAAACTATACCCTTACCGGTTGAAGCTCTTGTAGTCGGGCAGGTCTGGCCGGGGCTCTAGGGTGGGCATCCTGGTGCTGAGGGTGTCGGCCAGCTCGGGGTCCTGGATAATGGCCAGCTCCCACGGGGAGTGGTAGCACTTGGACGCCGCCGCCGAGACGCCAGCCCCCGCCGCCGTGTCTTCAGAAGAAACGCACACAACACAAAAGTCTGTGTTTTCAGCGCCACTCATCCAACCATGCAAGGTAACAACCAACATGTCAGGAGCAGGTAGGGTTAGGTGGTGTCTTGCTCAGGGACACTTCCACACTTAGCTAGGAGGAGCAGGTAGGGTTAGGTGGTGTCTTGCTCAGGGACACCTCCACACTTAGCTAGGAGGAGCAGGTAGGGTTAGGTGGTGTCTCGCTCAGGGACACCTCCACACTTAGCTAGGAGGAGGGGGAGGAGCCTGGGAATCGAACCAGCGACCTTCCTGTCGCCAGACAACCTCAGCAGCTCTTACCTCCTGAGCTACTGCCACCGCCCCTCAACATACTGTATTTATCTTAAAGAAATACGTGATGTGAAACCCCACATGCATCAGGCTACAGGCTGGTGGTACGGGTTAGTAAGCGGCGGCGGGTCGGAGGGGTATAGATCGTAGTTACCTGTTGCAACGCCTTGAGCACTAGCAGCGTCCTCAGTAGTGAAAGACGTGTTCCCGTCCACACTGATCTCAGCGCCCTGAGCCAGAGCATCGTTCTGTGGAGGAGACGGCGGACGGCGCCACAGAGCTTAACCTTAACCACCTGGCCTATTGTTGTTGCTAAGACAACATAATAATAGGTAGTAATAATAATAATGCTAATAATGATGTGCTTGTATTGTGGGCCTATGTGTCTGAAAGAAAGTTAAATCAATAATAATACTAATAATAGTACAAAATAAATACATAAAATAATAATAATAAAATTAATAATAATAATAATAATAAGAAGAAGAAGAAGTTGTGTTGTTTGTTGTTGTTGTTGTTGTTGTTGTTCTCCTGCCACTCACATGGAAGAGGGCGTTGGCCTCGTTCTGGATGCTCTCGAAGGTGTACTTGTCGGAGCGTCGCTGTCGCATCTTGAAGAGGCGGGAGCCCCGGTTGGACATGAGGGACAGCTCCTCCAGCATGATGTCCTGGGGGGTGCTCAGCTTCTTGCCCAGGTCCACCGTCAGGCCTGCAGGCGCACCACCACAACCACCACCACCACAACCACAACCACAACCACCACCACCACCACAACACCACCACCACCACAACCACCACCACAACCACCACCACCACCACAACACCACCACCACCACCACCACCACCACCACAACCACCACCACCACAACAACAACAACAACAACAACAAGGCTTTACCAACAACAAGGCTTTACCAACAACAAGGCTTACCCTTTACTGTTAAAGGACTCCTATTCTACCACCAGGCGTGAGTGTGATTCTCCATTTCCAAGCGGGTTTCAGAATCTCCCGTTTCTGACGTCACAAGTGGGAGCGTCTAGCCGGCCCGGATGTATGCTGAGCTAGATCAGCCTACCAGCCTACCCAGTGGACTGCAGCAACTGGTAGGCTGATCTATCCCAGCATACATCTGGGCTCCCACTTGTGATGTCATAAACCGGCGATTCTGAAACCGATTGGAAGGGCTAATCACGCTCACACCTGGTTCATGTGCAGGTGGGGGTTAGGGTTAGAACCTTAACCCTGTTAGTTTCACAGAGAACCATCTGGGAAGTCGTCATTGGAAACTGTTTGGAAAAGGGCGGGCACTTTCAACCAAATAATCCTCGGCAGGTGATTGGACGAACCCTCCATCTATCGTTCCCTTGTTGTTTCCAACAGTTGCTCCTGGCTGTCGTCACACCTGATCCACGGCCACCCGAGCTACCAGGAGGACGCCGATTGGTCAGAACCACTGGCCCAACCGCAGACCCAAACGGATAGCTTGAAGCCTGGCCAGAGCGACCAGATTGGCCAAACTTAAACTGGGTTGATCTGAACGGTGTCAGATGTACAGTCGGCTCGGTTAGGGCAGCCCTGTGAGACCCTTCAGATCTTGTGAGTCCCTCTGAAGATCGGTACGACCAAACTGTACAGCCTATAGCTACGATGACGACTGAGATGACAACCAGTCCAGCTAACTGTCCTGTCTTCAGTGTGTGTTATGGGGTGGACGTGACCCCCCCCCCCAGCCCCGAGTGGAAAAGCATCCGTCATCATCGCACTTGAGACCATGGATGCTTCCTCCTGGACCGCCACCGTAGACGGAATGCATCACAGCTGTCAGAGGCCTTCAGCAGAGCCACACCCCCCGAAATAGCCCCTCGCTGAAGAACAATGACAAAGGGATCGGGGCTGTTAAGCTATCCCATTAGATTATTTATGGCCGCGCAGGAGAAGCAAGCTCCTGACAGTACGGTCAACTGAAAATAAAATGGCCGCTAACTCTCTCTCTCTCTCTCTCTCTCTCTCTCTCTCTCTCTCTCTCTGTGCACCACCGTCGTATGACTGTTCTCCCGTGAGAACCGGGCCCGTCAGAACCTACTGTTGGGCCCATGGACCTCCTGGCAGATGGCGGCGGCCTGGATCTTCCTCTCGCCCGCCGGCATGGTGCAGAACTGAGACATGTCGGCTTCAGCAGGAGGGCCGGGTCGGATCGCTCTGTGGGCAGGAGGAGACACAGAGCGCAGCGGGGATTGGGTTCTGCGCTCCTGGACAGCACCGAAGTCAGTCGGACATTTTGTGGACACTTTGAGACCATTGATATAAAGATGTACCCTCTGAGTACCCTCTGTGTTCTGTTCCTCTGTATTCATGTCCACATGGTGGCCGTTGGCCGTTAGAAGCATCCTAAGTTCAATGAATGTTCAAGAACATTTTGGTCATTTTATTTAAAGCAGGCCTATATTGGGTATTTATATTGGGCTTATATTAATGGAATAAATGGATCTGTGTAGCTCTCACTTGTTATGTAATCAAGACCTTTTAGTTAAGTTAAGACGTCTTCAGTTTCCAGTAGAAATTAAATAGCCTACATTTAAAAATATCAATACACACTTCTTCTCATCTGTGGACTTTCTCGTCAACATAAATACACGATGTCTGTATGGTGATACATTGTTGATGTACTGTAGTTATCATAATTTCATTGAAAATAGTTTACGAATTTGTCCTAAACTTTACATCCATAAGAAATGTATATATCTTGACAAAAATAATTACCGGTATTTCATTTGTTTGTGGATACTATGGATACATGAGAGATTCATATTAATAATGTAATTATTAATTAAAATACAGAACTGGTTATAATGTAGCATATCATTATATCTTATATTTTCTCTTATTTATTGTCAGATTGTTAGTTACTTATTGTTATAAATTAATATAATTGACATATATTAATTAATTTCTATTCATTGACAATAAAATGTAATCATACAGTGATTCTTGGCCTATCTCATGACCTTGTAATGGGATGCTGAACAGGGATTAAAGTGTTTATATTTAGTTCTTAAAACTTAAAACCTTTCTGAGATTATAACTCGTTAATAACTAAATATAAAATAATATACTCATTAATTGAAGAGCGTGCATCTATCGTCCCTTCACGATCAACAGATGAGCGACGCTATTGATCCTGCAGCCGAGAGATTTTCTGGATTCAGTTTTCAGAGAGTTGACAAAAATCCCCCCAAGAAGTCAGATATGTACGTACGAGCGTTCCCCCATAAATACCTGAGAGGGAGTCCCTGGTGTGAGGCTGGAGTCCTGGAGGAGGAGAGGGGCCTCAGGGGTCACCATAGGTAGCCAGATCGTCCCTGATCTTAACACTCGGGGACACTGAAGGCGGGCGGCCGTGGGTGTCTCTCTCTCTCCGTGTCTCTGTTGTCACTGGAATGCAGCTTACATCAATCGGCTAAATTTAACCCGGCAAACACTCAAAGGCACTCACAAACGCCAGGGGACCAGTATAGTTACCAGGGGGAGTGTGTGGGGTCAGAGCAGGAGTTATAATAATGCTGCCGCTCCATGAAGCTCCTTTCCCCTCTAAAGGCTTTCTGCTACTTACAGTCGTTTAGTTGCGTCGCTTAGCAGTCATTTAACAGTTTTATCCAAAGCCCCGCGTGTACGACACTGCGGACGCTGCTGCAGGCCAGTCTGAGGTGGTTCGGGTGACTGACTCCCAGTTAAAAGGTTCTGGGTTCGATGCTCGATGTCTGTCTGCAGTAGACATCAATGAAATAATCACAATTTTAAAATTGACTGCAAGGCGCAATGGCTAAACGCGATAAATGCTACAGGACGAAATATCGACGGAGCGTTACTTTAGACTTAAGTCTTTAGTCTACCTACAGGTAGACTGTGGACATTGGGATTCGAACCCGGAACCTTTTCGACTGGAAGTCATTCAAACACCCCACCGCCTCTGCACACTGCCCCCCCCCCCACTACCACCACCACCACCACCACAACAACGCCCTGTCTGCTCCGAGGTGCCAAACAAGACACAACACAACAACAGCTCCTGTGACAGTGTCTTGTTGGACACATGGACACGGAGACTGCGTCACCACCACCACCACCACCACCACCACCACGACTACTGTGTGTGATTCACGTCAGGACCGTTCCTGGTGGTGTGGTGGCGGCTGCACACCACACCACCGTACCATCGTACCATCGTACCATGGCTCCATCATCATCTTCACACAACATCAGAAACATCTGAGATCTGGTCCATGGCCTACAAAGCCGGTGCCTTCTTACACCATCCCAGCCCTGTGGATACCTTGATGCTGTGGATAAAAACTCACTCTCTCGTCAAGGTTAAATCCAACAGTGTTTTATTGGTGTCAAACTGATCATACTACGTGCAATTGTCATACTCCCAAGTGTACCGTGCTCATACTGTCGTGCTTCGCATTGTACTTGCTACACACACAGTGGATGTATTAATGCACGCTGTGTTCATAACAGTGTATGACAAAGTACAAAAACTGAAACTAAAAACTGAAAAGCTTTCATTTCACCGTGCTTCACAAGTGTGACGTTTCACTCTGTTGTCCAAAGACAAAACTAACACCGTGTGTGTGGGGGGTCCATTTGAAAACTTAAAACAGCATCCTAACTTTGTCTCTGCCTAGCCAGTGACACAACATGGATATATGTTTGATAAATGTGTCCAAATAGATTAGAGATTACTGACGTGAATAGACTCATTCGGACTCTATTTCGACAAAAGTGCTTTTGAAGTGACATTTCAAATACAATCGCTGTGTTTGGACCTTCATATTCCATCAGTTAATATAATGGTATCTGTAATAATATGATATAATATAATAATAATATGATAATAATACCTTTGACCTTTCCTCTGAACAATATCTGTAACACATTCCTGTAAACGTACTCGACTTACCCTGCCATCGCTTAAATCATTGCTACTCCCTAAGTGACTGAAGTTAGTGAATCTATCTTTTCAAGCTTTGAGTCATTTTAGTAATAATATTCATCAGAGTAGATTCCTTTGGTCTACCAGACCATCCTGGATAACGTTAATAATGTGTTATCAGTGTTCGCGTATAACAGCGTTTTAAACTTGTTGTGCACACACTCTGACCTCAGGGCTGGAGATTCACTCCTTCACACTGCATGCATACATTTATAAATGTCTCCAATGAGGTGTTGGTCTAGAGCACACTTGTTGGTCACCAATATACAGTATAGAAAACTTATCCATTCCTGACTATGCTAAGCAAAAGGCTGTTGTCTGTTGTTGTTGTCATGCTATTATTGTATTATTGTCTAATCTATTATGTAAGATAAGATGCACCTTATTAATCCAAAATATCCAAATGATCAGAGATAACTAGGGCTAGGGCTAGGGGGGTGTCATAAATCACTTGGCCCACAATAATCTGGCCTGTAAAGCCCTTTGAGACTGTCTTGTGATTAAGGGCTATACAAATAAAATTGACTTGACTTGACTTGACTAACTCGTCCTTGATTAATGGTTCCCCATCAATCCCAGACTGACTCGACCTACTCCCTGTTTAAAAGGCGGGCCGCAGAAGGCAGGGGCCTCCCTCCTGGCCGGGGGCAGGGCGTGCAGGGGGAGGCAGCATCCGTCCCTGGGGGTCCACGGGGAGCACGGGACCTCCAGGGACACCCGCCGCGTCCAGTCGGCCGGGGGCTCGGGCAGGGAGCGCCGGTGGCTGGCGGCCCGGAGGCTCAGGAAGTCGAAGGCCTCGTCCACGGAGCCCATGGGGCTGCGGCAGGCCGCCTGCCAGGGCGTGGGGGGCTTGGAGGCCCACTCCTGCCAGGACAGCTGCCTCTGCGGAGGGCGGCCGGGGGAGGGCTGGAGGCGGAGGCTCGGTGGCCCTCCGGAGAGCGGCGGCGGGGGCCTCAGCCGGCCGGGCAGCGTCATGCTGTAGCTGCGGCCCAACGCCTGCAGAGGGAGAAACGCAGAGATGGATGATGGCTGTTGCCGTGGTAGCAGCTTGTGTGTCAGACTCTGCTGCCCCCGTCTGGCCTGGTGATGCGTAGCGGTGTGTGCGTGTGTGTGTGTGTGTGTGTGTGTGTGTGTGTGTGTGTGTGTGTGTGTGTGTGTGTGTGTGTGTGTGTGTGTGTGTGGTGGAGGCATATGCAGTAGCCGCTATAAAACGTTCATAATATTCATAATCTTGGATGCACCCGTTGTAAACGGCTGTAAACCTTAATAGGTGTCGTCTGTCTTATTCTAAAAAGCATGTCAGCCAATGTTTTCCCAAGTTTTGATAATCTTATCTTCACTTTATGTGATACTATATCATCTTAAAAATGTCCAAGATCCAGTCAATGTGTAATGTGATAGTTTGACTTACCCACTTTTCCAGGTTGGAAAAACTTGAAGTCGAATAATTATACACATAAAAAAAACCCTAAAACAAATGTGTGATCAGAACTATACTATTTTCCAGACGTTTTTATCCAAACCAACATACATTGAGTGTAGATGCATATCACTAAGGGTTCGTGCATCTGACTCAAGGTAGACTACGGACATTGGGGATCGAACCTGGGACCTTTTAGCTGGGAGTGGAACACCCTAACTAGCGCCTCTTTAACCTGCAGTGTCAACATGATGTCTATTCTTCTGATACAATAGACATACAGTTTAAAAAGTTCATTCGTTTCTGGGTGGTGGCTGCCAACCTGTGCTTTTGCATAAATGCATAAAGTGTCAATAAAGTTTTCAGTTAAAATATTGGGTATCCACTCTTATCTCTCTCTTATAGTTCCAAACTTCACATGACAATTCACCAGACCATGTAGTGGAGGACATGACACAACATCCGACAAGGTGAGAGGTAATATCAGCCAAAGCGACGATATTTTTACCCTCGGCTCCAACCTCTGTTACTAAGTAACCGAAGAAAGTTTTCCATCTGTGGACGAACGTCACAAACTGTGGCTCAACTTAACTGCAAGACAGGCGGAAGATAACAGGCAGAAACGTGACGGATGGTTTTAGAGAACCAAGCGGTGTCGGTGGTGAAGGAGACAGGAAGGCAGGAAGGACACAGGAGACACACTGAAAGAGGACTAAGAGACTTTTAATAGCTTGTGCAGAACACAAAGTGCAGAAAAGGACGATGGTGGCAGAGAGACAGGAAGAAGGGAGAGATGAGAAGTTTGGCACACTTCCTATACAACCATTATCTGTGAGGTTATCAGTAGAAGTGCTAATGTGGTTCAGGTTTACCCTGAAGGGCAGCGATGAACGGTCTGGGCTTCTGTATTCTGACATTTAAGTAACGAGATACGACTGAAACGGCCATGACGTAAAGATCCACGTATACACATTTAAAGTTGCTCGGGTTGCTGATCACAAAATAATGATGAAAATGCTTTCAGTTTTAATTGCACCATCAAAGTTTGGAATGAGACTGAAGGAATTGCAATCATATGCATCCTGCCAAAACAAGTGCGTACACATTCCCCATCACAGTTATTGATTAACAGTATAACTTATGATCATAAATAATACCATTGATTATGGATTTATAGGCCAAGGAGGACGACTATTAGCTATAATGGATGTCCAGAAAGCTTGCTCCTGGACTCTTACTTTGAGGCAACATGAATGACATTTAAAAGTCATTTCTCACTAAAATCACTCAAATCTAACAAGATCGTTAGACATGTGTATTGAGCGCACATACGCACATCCGGGGAGTGCTTAGCCATATGCTAGCCTTATTTATTTTGAGCCGCGCCAACGCACAACTCAAGTTAGAGTTTGCTGATGAAGCTAATTCATGTTATTCATATTTATTCCTGACCATGATGTTACATCGCTTCATGTGGCTAAGTAGCGGGGCAAGGTTAAGCGGTTAAACGTCTGAACTTTAAAAAGACAACTCGTTTTACTTCTTTTACAGATTTTTAGGAGTAGCACACATTTTGGCGAAAGCTAAAACGACTGACACGTTAAATCTGGGACGCATGCCATTAAGGTGCAAAACGTAGAATGTTTAGCTAAAGGTTGTTGTTTTTTTGTTGTTACCATATTAGCACAGAACAACACAACGTATTTAAACTAGAGTTGAACTGAGACGGGCCTCCACTGCTTGTTCGCTGTCGCCGGCTTTTTGGCAGAAAACCTCGGCTTGGGAGCCATTTGTCGTGCACCTCTAGCAATGAGCGACGCAGGAGTGAAAAGGGCTAAGCTAGCAGAAGCATCTTGCTGGATGGGCATGCTCAGGGGGCGGCTCCGTGGAGCTGGCTTGCCGTGTGCGTGCCGGAGGGTGACGGACGTGGCCGCGGGCTCGGCGTCCGGCTGTTTGACAGGCGAGCGAGGCTCAGCTGAAGACGTGCGGTGGGGCTGAGGAGGGTTCAGGGAACTTACCATTCCTGCGGGAGAACGTGAAGGGGCATTTGGCTTGCTTTGGCAAGTACCATCGGACTTATCGACAGCAAGAGAGTGAGAAGGGGCAGATCTGGGTTTTCTAGGTTTAGCGACTGGAGGAATCACAGGTACTGGTGAGGGAGAAAGCATTGGGCTGGGACTCTCAGGGACTGCTTGGTATCTGAAGAGTGAGGAGTCCAACTGATAGGGCTGATGCTTCATCACGTCTAAGCTGTTGAGGTGTTTTTTGGGAGGCTTGGGCTTGTCCCTGTTCTTGCCCTTGATTTTAGGACTTGTGGAAGGGGGTTGCTTGGTGGCGGCTGGGGGGTAGAACGGGGCCAGGATGGGGTTGTAGGACAGGGGTGGTGGAGCGCGGATATTGGAGGAATATCTCCATGACTTGGGGAGGGAGGCGGTGGGGGAGGCCGATCTGGCTCGGTTCGCTTGCACCGTGTCGGCATCCACCACAAACTTCTCCATGCGGGACTGCCTCTTAGCGAACAGCTCTGCACCTCTTCCCATCAGAGGTGCCCCAGCAGCCTTCTGACTCTGAGGCGCTCTGCCTAAACCCTGGCCCTTGGCAGAAGGAGCCGCGCCCTTCGGTGGCTGCCTTTGTGGTGGTGGACAAGAGGCAGTGGAGTTAGAAACATTGTTAGGCTTATTCCATGAAGACGATGAGAGTGGGTAAGCCGGGCTAATGGCTGGACTGACGGCCTTAATACTCACAGGCGACTGCTGTGCCGGCTGCGCACTCCAGCTATTCCTGGTGGGCTGGAGTTGATTCTGAAATGGCGTACTGTTGGCCATCTGTTGACGCTGGGCCCAGTCCTGCGGAGCTGCGTACGGCTGGCCCTGAGGCCCTGAGGCGGCGCTGGCAAAAGCCGGCGACACTGGACTTTTCGGCGGGTTGAAGAGTTCCGACGGGGGACTCAACCAGGGTTGGCGGTTCGGGTCGACCATGGGCTTCGGCGCCACCGGGGGAGGGATCTTCAGTTTCACTGACCTGGGTTGCATGAAGTTACACGCCTCCGCGCCCAGACTGAAGAAGTCTTCCTCCGGTTCGATGTACGACTTCCTGTCTCCCTTGTTCTTCAGCTGGTGATCCGACGAGCCCGCCGCCACCTGCTTAGCGGCGGCTCTCTTCTTGGACTCTGGGAGGATGCCCGTGTTTTTGGCGGGAACCGATATGCGCTCGTCCCTGGAGGCTATGATGTCCCCGGTGGGGGACCACACCTGTGCGCTGGTGTGAACGGGCACTGCTACCTTGAACTTCATGTCATGCTTCTTTGCCACGGGGGCACTGACACTGGATGACGCGCTCGCGGCTCTGGTATTTATAAACCCGAAGGGCCTGGCGGTCCGGTTGGGCACCAAGGAGGCCTTTGGCTCAGGGATCTGGTTAGTTATCTGTGGAATATTTTCCTGTTGCAGTGACGTTGGCTGGAGGCTTGTATCCACAAAGGTCTGCTGCGGGGCTGGGTGGGCGGACTGCACGTACGTTTCCTCCTCCCCGTGGTACAGGGCCCGGAGGTCCGGCTCTTGTACCGCCGGCGCCGGAGCCCGGCTCAACAGCTCCTCCTGCTCGAGGGCGATCTGGTCCAGCCTCTGGCGCCGTTGGGCGAACATCATCACCCCTTTACCTCCGGTGGCTGACAGTGTCGCCATCTCTTCACGGCTTCGCCGGCCCCGGTGGTTCACGTGGTGCTCCTGGTGGAGATGGGGAGAATAATCCTCTTCTTGCTCAGAATCGCTCGCTGTCACGACGTTGAGACCTCTGGCCCGGACCGGATGCTCGTGGTCCACACGATGGTGGCGCTGGCCGGTGCCGCAGCTGACCACCGTGAACTCTCTGACCCTTTGACGCCGCCTGTTGAACCACAGGGCCCCTCTGTTCTGAGGGTTCGCTGCACCGCTGAGCACTCCTTCACCAGTCTCTCTGATTCACTTTCAATGCGACTCTGCCCTAAGGAGAAGAGAGAGAGAGAGAGAGAAAGAGAGAGCGGGAGAGAGAGAGAGAGAGACAAGACATAGAGAGAGGGAGAGAGAGAGAGACAAGACATAGAGAGAGGGAGAGAGAGACAAGACAGAGAGAGATGGAGAGAGAGACAAGACATATAGATAGCGAGAGAGAGACAAGACAGAGAGAGAGGGAGAGAGAGACAAGACAGAGAGAGGGAGAGAGAGACAAGACATAGAGAGAGGGAGAGAGAGACAAGACAGAGAGAGAGGGAGAGAGAGACAAGACATATAGACAGGGAGAGAGAGACAAGACAGAGAGAGGGAGAGAGAGACAAGACATATAGAGAGCGAGAGAGAGACAAGACAGAGAGAGAGGGAGAGAGAGACAAGACAGAGAGAGGGAGAGAGAGACAAGACATAGAGAGAGGGAGAGAGGGAGAGAGAGACAAGACATATAAAGAGGGAGAGAGACAAGACATAGAGAGAGGGAGAGAGAGACAAGACATAGAGAGGGAGAGAGAGAAGACATAGAGAGAGAGAGAGACAAGACATAGAGAGAGGGACAGAGAGACAAGACATAGAGAGGGAGAGAGAGAAGACATAGAGAGAGAGAGAGAGACAAGACATAGAGAGGGAGAGAGAGAAGACATAGAGAGAGAGAGAGAGACCAAGACATAGAGAGAGGGAGAGAGAGAGGAGAGAGAGAGAGAGAGAGAGAGAGAGAGAGAGAGAGAGAGAGAGAGAGAGAGAGAGAGAGAGAGAGAGAGAGAGACAAAGAGACCAGACCAAATAAGAAATGAGCACAAAAGTGCAGGATGGAGATGGGGACTCTTAATGAGAATATATATAAAAAAAGAATATATATTATATTCTATAAACCTAATAGCTATAATATAACCCTATCAAAATAATAGGTTTCAATAAATAGTAGTACATTCATTAAACTATAATAACAATTTGAATAGTTTATTCATTCGTACAAGTTCTATAATATTCGGTATAAAATATAATAATAATAATAATAATAATAATAATATAATAATAACAACAACAACACAAATAATAATTATAATAATATAATAATAACAACAACACAAATAATAATAATAATAATAATAATAATAATTAGATTAATCATCATCATCATCATCACCAAGATCACAATCACGATCATAATCATGACAACATATACACAAACACTGTCTTCATGTTCTTGCTTCATCAAGAATACTCATAACTCCTAATAATATATTGATGTGGTTCTGCTGATGCAAGGCCCCTATTAAAAGCCTCAGATTCAGTTACAGCCCGGCAGGACCCCCCCACCACGCGCCGGTGGACTGGCCTGTGGATCGGGTGACCGGGCCAGGGACACATGGCGGTGTCCGTCAAGCGGCGTTCTGCTTGGCTCATCACTGGCCGGGTCTGCCTGTTATTCTGGTTCTCACCCACCAGCACACTCGCCCCCTCCCCCGGGTAGAATCAAACTTCTAGCCAGTTTCCAGTTATTTATTAATTTCATTGTTCATATTTCTCAGATCACTTTTTTTTGGGGGGGTGGGGGGGATAGCGTAAAACCTCAAAGGGTTTATCCAATCTGTGCAAACTTTTACTAAATGTACTTTAAATCACTTGCAGCGATTGAAATGGTCGTCGTGTCCCTCGTATGGACGCTGCATGCGTGGCGATAGAGCAGACGGCGCAGAACGTCGTATGATTGAACACGTTAACCTGGAGAATGCCGACCGCCGAAGAGCTGGTTGCCCCACTGTCTGCACTGCACTAGAGAGAGACCAGCGAGAGAGAGAGACAGAGACAGAGACAGAGAGAGAGCAGGACAGAGAGAGACAGAGAGAGAGACAGAGAGAGAGAGACAGAGACAGAGAGACAGACAGAGGAGAGAGAGACAGAGAGGGTCAGGAGACAGAGACAGAGACAGAGAGACAGACAGAGAGAGACAAAGACAGAGACAGAGACAGAGGAGAGACAGAGAGAGACAGAGAGAGACAGAGAGAGAGAGAGAGGGTCAGGAGACAAAGACAGAGACAGAGAGACAGACAGAGAGACAGACAGACAGAGACAGAGAGACAGACAGAGAGAGACAGAGAGGGTCAGGAGACAGCTACTTACATGTCAGCTGTCTGCTCTGCTGCGCCGGTCCTGATCTCGCTGCACCTCAACGCTCCTCTGGTCTGCCTGCTCAGCACCCTGGGGCCCAGGTCCTGAGGAGACAGCAGCAGCAGCAGCAGCAGCAGCAACAGCAGCAACAGCAACAGCAACAGCAGGAGGTGCTTCCCTGCACCCTCCTCCTCCTCCTCCTCCTCCTTCTTCTGGAGACTCTGAAGGAGACTCCCCCCCCACCCCCACCCTGCTCCTTGCCCCCCCCCCCCCCCCCCCCCCCCCCCCCCCCCCAGGCAGGGTGTCTGGCGGGGGGCCACCTCCTCCTCCTCCTCCTCCTGCTGCTGCTGCTGCTGCTGGCTAACGGCGGTTCCTCCAGCACCGAGGTTTGGGTCAAGGTCATGTCACCGCGGCGGGGGGGGGGGGGAGGGAGGAGGAGGAGGAGGAGGAGGAGGAGGTGGAGGAGGTGAAGGAGGGTGTGGGTGATATACAGCCTGCGAGGGGCCCTCTCTCTCCGAGTCGAGGCTAGGCGTTGGTGACAGGGTCTCCTCCTGGGGAGACCCTGCTATGCCGGGGTCTTGGTCACTCGCCTCATCGCCAGAGGGATCTTCATCTTCCTGGCTTTCTCCGCTGGGTTCTGGAAGAGACCGGGGCTTGTGTGGGTCCAAGGCCTGGTCTGGATCGGAGGGCCAGCCCGGTGAGGCCCGGTCCGGTGAGGCCCGGTCTGGTGGCGCAGCGGAGAGGTACTGGAGGTTTTCAGTGGGTTCCGGGTCTGAGAGATAGTCCTCCACCTCATCGCTGGTGTTACCGAGATCGTAGGACTCCTGGGAACCTTCTGACCCAGACCAGCGGTCCTGGTCCTAGTCCTGATGGCCCTCACTAACCGGCTCCATCTTCAAAATGACAGATCAGGACCTCAGGGTCTCCGATGGGACCAGAATAACCTTTATTGGGACAAAGATGGAAGCTTCAGTGAGACACCAACATTTTGGCAACTCAACAAATGAATCCCCTCGTGTAACCCTTTGACGTATGTCCAAATTATGTGTACTTTGCGTATAATAAAGAACGCAGAATCTCAATTCCATAGGATCACCCAGTATGTAGCGTTACATATTCAGCCACACATAGGCTTCCTCTAATAAATCAACGCGATTCCAACAATATTGGCATTTAGGGATCACTAAATCACCATCGGAGTGTCTCAGTGCAGGTATTGCAGCCATGCTAGACATGTGAGAAGCGTGCGCCCTGCGAGTCAATGAGAATATTCCGATCCCCAATTGGAAGCGTGAGCCTGGCTTGGCTCGGCCGCGCGTCCCCCGGACTCCCATCACTCTAAATGGAATGGTATGCCCCAGGCCAGGGGAACAGCCTCCGTATCCGTGCTCCACACCACCGCCGTCCAAACTCCTGTTTACACCGAGCGCTTTCGCTGCCCTTAGCGCTCCCGTATATATCACCGCTGGGATGCTGGAGGCGTCAAAACATCTCCATTTAAAGAACTGAACGCTGGGAGCAGCCGATCAAACCAGCGAGACCCCCCCTTCAGGATGAAATGTATTGTGTATTTAGTTCTTCTCAAGCAGCTCGATTTGTTTTAGCGTGGGCCTGTACTGTGCTGTATGTCTTTGGACAGGTACAAAGAGAACGTTGTGGTGCAAATCAATAGAACAAAAACTATTGACATTACAAGCTCATCCCCCAAAACACTGGGTTTTAAATGGCAATTATTAGTTTCACTAGTAGAAAACTACTGCTTCCAGGTCATAGTGAAGCAACTGAACCCTAACCCTAACCGCCACACCAGATGTGGGGGTCAGATCTCCGCAGGTCCAGATACCCTCCTCGGTGTGTTTAAAGGACGTGATCTGGAAGTGACGTGAGGGGCCCTCTCAGGTCAGCTAAAGGGACGCCGCGATGGATAATCTGTAACCTATAAACCCCAATGATCGGTCCACATAGCGATGTCCGAGCACATGTCAGGATCACTCAAACACACACAATATGTACTCACAAACTAAACAAAGGTAAACAAAAGAAAAGGTCTGAAATGTATTCTTTATTAATGGCACTAAGCATTGTTGTTCGTTCTCAGATGTTGTAGCATGCTGAGAATTGCACGCCTGCCCAGCTACTTATGCAGACAACTTAGCAATTATGAAACTCGTTCTATTCGTCTTGTAAATATGAACGCTCTAAAAACAGCTCTGTTCCTATCTTCAGGTACCACAGTGATATATAGCTGTCTCTCCTTCAACAAATGTACTCTTTGTAAGTCGCTTTGGATAAAAGCGTCTGACAAATGCCCTAAATGTAAATGTAAATGTAAAAGAAAAACATTTGTAGTTGCTTTGCTGTGACAGTCCCGGGGCGTCACACTTGACTTGACTCTGGCTCCGCCCTGTTGGCCCTCCCCGAGACAGCAGATCCTCTTCCTAGTAAGGTCATACCTGCTGCTACTGCGTTGTTGTCACTCATCGCCATGGAAACCGGGACTCAGGCGGACCAGTCTTTAGACTACATGCTGTATAAAGGAATGCTAACATAGATAAAGCTTATTTAAGGTCATGTGATTTAACCCTTTAAACACTATTCCAGGACAATTGGAGGGGCCCCCAGCAGAAGGAGCCAGGGGGTCACAATCACGTGTGTTAACATAATGAGGGGTGTGTACATGTGTTAAGGGGCGTGTTAAGATAACCAAGTTGTAATAAAAGTCTTTGTAATTTTGTAAACCCACCAGACGCGCAAAGCGCACGCGTACTGCTGCGCTTACTTCCACTCCCATGTTACCAGACGCGGGAATTGATTGATATTGATGCTATGATCACACTTCAGTGTGATTATTATTATTATTATTATTATTATTATTATTATTATTATTAGAATGTTGTTTTGGTTGTATGCAAAATGTATGACTTGATTTAACTTAATTTAACTGAATATGATGCAGATATTATGCATATTCAATGTATTTCTATGAGATTGCGCACAAGGACGCAGTGGGAACCGCGCCATGCGTTACCATGGGAGCGGAAGTAAAGCGCGCGCGCCCGCAGCAGTACGCGTACGCCCGCAGACGCGTACGCTTTGAGTGTCGAGTGGGTTTCGCGCGTGATTCGTCAAACCTGCGGTCTTAACACATTTCTAATGATTTTATTTTGTAGTAACGAGTAACGAAGATGCTTAGGAGAAATGTATCAGAGTAAAAGTATACATTTTATTTAGGAAATGTAGTGTAGAGTAAAAGTGAAAGTTGCCAGAAATATAAATAACGAAGTAAAGTACAGATACGTGAAAATTCTACTTAAGTACAGTAACGAAGTATTTGTACTTCGTTACATTTCAACACTGCTGTCTGTCTTTGTGTGTGTGTGTGTGTGTGCAGTGCACATGTGTGTGTGTGTGTGTGTGGTGTGTGTGTGTGTGTGTGTGGTGTGTGTGTGTGTGTGTGCAGTGCACATGTGTGTGTGTGGTGTGTGTGTGTGTCTCGTATTTTATTTCTAAGTCTGTTTCGTGTCGTTACGTCTGACGTCACATGCGTGACATCAGAGCTCCTGTAAGGCGGATGGACACAGCGAGCGTCTCTTCTGTGTGTTGTTGTCCATCCATTTAGGTTGAGATCGCTCTTGATGTTGGGAACACGTGATGCAATGATGTAAAAAAACCTGACAATTCCCCTCAAATGCAATAAAACTAAAGTAACGAGTCCCGTTTTGAAAATGTAACGAGTAGAAAGTACAGATATTAGTGTTTAAATGTAGGGAGTAAAAGTACAAAGTTGTCAAAAAAATAAATACTCAAGTAAAGTACAGATACCTGAAAAATCTACTTAAGTGCACTTCGTTACTTCCCATCACCGCTCACACACAGCAAGGAACGTTGAGCCACAGAGACGACTCTCCCAGCGTCGGAGGTAGACTGGTAACTAACTGGGTTTACGATTAACATGCAGTAGAGGTGGCAAAAGTATACACATCCTTTACTTAAGTAGAAGTACAGATACTTGTGTAAAAATGGTAAAAGTTGAAGTACTGATTCAAATTAGTAAAAAGTAAAAAGTACAGGCTCTGAAATTTACTCAAAGTACAAAAGTAAAAAGTATCCATTTTAATTGTTAATATATTGAAAATACACTTTTGAAACTTTTAAACTCTTTTTGTCATAGAATGATGTTTACTGACACATTATACATAATAGTTGTAACTGCACATTTTAGAAGAGTGGCCTTTTATTGTGATCAGCCTAAGGCACACCTGTGCAATAATCATGCTGTCTAATCAGCATGATTAGAAATCAACAGAAAAGACAATGCAACTACAGTAGCCTGAGGAACCCTGACAATGCAGCCTACATACATTAACCACGACAGAACAACCACAACGCAGATAGCATCTGCTGACACTGTGTCACAGCTCACAGTCCCCTCCTACCACCTGCTAGCCACCCCCCCAATAGAAATGAAATGAACAAAAATGTGATGTCCACCAGATAACCTTGAATGGTTAACATGGAGATGAGTAAATGTGTGTCTTGATTAACCTAACGTGCCTATTTAAGCCGTCAGCTGAAGTTGCTGGGGCTCAGGATATATAAACACCGCCCAGGGCTCAGAGCTCCACAGCCACCGCTGCTGGGAGCTGACCAGGACGCAGGATGAAGTTCGACCACATCCTCTCAGAGATCAACGGATTCGGGAAGTTCCAGATATTCCTGATGTTGCTGCAGAGCGTCTCTCGGATGACCCTGCCCTGTCACTTCCTGCTGAACAACTTCATTGCGGCGAGCCCCGCGCACCACTGTGACCTCAGCTCCCTGGACGACCACCACGACCACAACGGGAGCGGCGGTGGCGGCGTCTTCCGGGACCTGAGCGAGGAGCAGAGGCTGGTGGTGGGGGTGCCGGTGGGCGGGGCCGGGGACGGGGCCCCCGACGCCTGTAGGATATACCCGGAACCGCAGTACCAGCTCCTGTCCGGCCCGCACAACACCAGCGACCCCATCCCGGCCATCCAGTGCCCGAGCGGATGGGTGTATGACAACAGCACCTTCCAGACCACACTCGTCACCGAGGTGTGTGTGTGTGTGTGTGTGTGTGTGTGTGTATGTATGTATGGTTAAATTGATGCATCCATAGAGTCATCCATACATTAAACAGACTAACCTTTTCAACGTGTACACAATATGCATTGGACACAGTGTTGTTCTACTGGAGGTTCTACCAGTTTAGTTAGTCTGCCAGCTAACTTCACAGGCAACAGGGACTAACAAAGCAGACGACGGGGAAAAATGACTTATAGAGTGAGCTCTATTTACCAGTAAATGCCGAGGTCGACTGCTAGGGTCACGGGGGTCAAATCACACGAGGGGGCAGACATTCTTGAATGAATGGATGCACTCGCATAGAAGAAGTATCCACCAAGTAATCACTTATATATTTATGTATGTTTTAACATGGTGACCTTCACCACACGATAACCAAAGTTGTTGTGTGTCTACTGTGTGTGTGTTGACGTGGTAAATGGATTGCATTTATGCAGCGCTTTTATCCAAAGTGCTTTACAGTTGCCTCACATTCACCCGTTCATACACCGACGGTGGTGCCAACCATGCAAGGTAACAACCAACAAGTCAGGAGCAGGTAGGGTTAGGTGGTGTCTTGCTCAGGGACACCTCCACACTTAGCTAGGAGGAGCAGGTAGGGTTAGGTGGTGTCTTGCTCAGGGACACCTCCACACTTAGCTAGGAGGAGCAGGTAGGGTTAGGTGGTGTCTTGCTCAGGGACACCTCGACACTTAGCTAGGAGGAGCAGGTAGGGTTAGGTGGTGTCTTGCTCAGGGACACCTCCACACTTAGCTAGAGGGGGAGGAGCCCGGGGATCAAACCAGCAACCTTCCTGTTGCCAGACAACCGCTCTGACCTCCTGAGCTACTGCTGCCCACATCAGTGTGTGTGTGTGTGTGTGTGTGTGTGTGTGTGTGTGTGTGTGTGTGTGTGTGTGTGTGTGTGTGTGTGTGTGTGTGTGTGTGTGTGTGTGTGTGTGTGTGTGTGTGTGTGTGTGTGTGTGTGTGTGTGTGTGTGTTCCCAGTGGGACCTGGTGTGCAGCAGGAAGGGGCTGGACCAAGCCACGGCCACCATATTCTTCATCGGTGTCATGTGTGGGGCTCCGTTGTTCGGCTTCCTCAGCGACCGGTAACCACCCCACCTGTCGGCCATGACATAATATATATTTCTTAGGATTTTGGCTTTACTTACTGTCGTTCAAACTTTATTTAGTGCCTTTTGTGCAAAATTGCAATACAAGGTGTGCTTAACAATGCAATGAGAATGAAACAATACAATGAAAATGAAACGACGCAATAAAAAAGAACAAATAAATAAAGAAACAATAACATGAGGTGATGATGTCAAAAGAAGAGTAGATACAAATAAATTAAATAAATGGACTTATCAGTGGCCTATGGTTGTCCAGTAATACAAAGCGCCTGTGTGGTTGAGATGTGTTTCCGTTGGCTGGTGCTGGTTCTAAGGTTCGGCCGCAAGCGGATGCTGCTGGTGTCCTATCTGGCGACCATGATGTTCGGGATGAGCAGCTCCTTCTCCCGCTCGTACATCATGTTCGTCATCCTGAGGTGCTTGACCGGAGTGGCGATCGCCGGCATCAGCATCATCTCTATCGTTCTGAGTAAGTTTCTCGCTCTCACGATCGAGAACAGAAACTCTGCATCAGTCATCGACGGTTCAGAACGGTAAATAAACAGTAAAAGACTTGCTGACCTGTGATGTTTCTGTTCTCCGTCCCACAGATGTTGAGTGGTGTGGCGTGGAGCATCGGACGTTCGCCGGTGTGATCATCAGCATCGACTGGACGGTGGGCAACATGTTTCTGTGCGCCGTCGCCTACTTCGTGAACGAGTGGAGGGTTCTCCTGGTGGTTGTGAACACGCCTCTCATACTGGCGGTCCTCGCCTGGTGGTAAGGAGGTCTTGTCTCATAATAGCACACATTTCAGAGGATGTGTTGTGGACAGGACAGTTGGCACGAAGGAGGGAGAGGCTACAGACGTAGTGTAGACCGGGGCAGTGTGGTTCCACCCAATTCCCCCCCTCACATTAAACCCGATTGCCTCCACGTTAAACCAGATTGTCCCCCCCACGTTAAACCTGATTGCCTCCACGTTAAAGGGCCCCACTTCTAGCCTCTGGGGGATCCAGCGTTCCAGGCCAGACGAGATATTGTATCCCTCCAGTGGTTCTGGGCTCTGCCCCGGGTCTCTCCCAGTTGACGTGCCCGGAAAACCTCCAGGGAGCGCCGGGGCATCCTATGCAGAGCCGAACACCTCAGCTGACTCTTTCGATGCGGAGGAGCAGCGGCTCTCCGAGCTCCCTCCGGATGTCTGGCTCCTCACCTATCTCTAAGGCTGAGCCCAGCCACCTGTGAGGAACTCATTTCGGCGCTGTATCCGCGATCTCATTCTTTCGTCAATACCAAGCTCGTGACCAAGTGAGGGTTGGAACTAGATGGACTATAAATCGAAGCTCGCCTTCCGGCTCAGCTCCCTCTTTACCACAACGGACCGGTACAGCGCCCGCATCACTGCAGACGCTGCACCAATCCGTCTGTCCATCTCCCGCTCCATTTTGCCCTCACTCGTGAACAAGACCCCAAGATACTTGAACTCCTTCGCTTGAGGCAGCAACTCACTCCCAACCCGGAGGGAACACTCCACCGTTTTCCGGCAGAGAACCATGGCCTCAGACTCGGAGGTGCTGACTCTCATCCCGACTGCTTCACACTCGGCTGCAAACCGCCCCAGTGCATGCTGGAGGTCACGGTCTGATGTAGCCAACAGAACCACATCATCTGCAAAGAGCAGAGATGCAATTCTGAGGTCCCCAAACCGGACACTCTCCTCACGTGGTCCCCCCCACGTTAAACCCGACTGCCTCCACGTTAAACCAGATGTGACCACATGATATCTTCATCAGGTCCAATCATTACAACAGTATTTGGGAGGGACAGGACCATGTGGCTGCTCTGGTGTTTTGACTTCCAGCTGAAAGGTTCTGGGTTCGAACCCCGATGTCATGTGAGGCGCTTTTGTAAAAACGGCGTCTGAACGACTCAATAGGTGAGTGACATGTACACCTGTCGGCGGCAACAGGTGGATGCCAGAGTCGGCCAGGTGGCTGCTGGCCAATGGCAAGGCAGAGGAGGCTCACGCCTACATCGTGAAATGTGCGAAGATGAACAACAGATACAAGTGTATGGCCGACGTCACGCCGAAGGTAAAACGCTCGATGACTTTTGACCTCTTTTTGTTGATCATAAACTCCCGTATGTGTGCTCTGTAACTGTTTCACTGTTATTTTAACCGGTGTTTCAATGTAAAGACTTGCACAGCTAACGAGGTTTGTGTTCACTTCTCCACACAGGCGTTGTTGGATTCTGTGGGATGTGAGAGTGACGTTAAAAAGTACACATTCATGGATCTTGTAAGAACGCCAAATATGAGAAAGCTGGCGATATGCTCCGGTATCGTGTGGTCAGTACAACAGCAACACACTGATCAGTTCAACTTTAGACAGAGGGCTGGGCAATATGGCCAAAATCTTCAAACTTGATTTTGGTCATTTCGTTTCTAGAGAACGATATATAGCACGATGTATGTTTTCTAGTAATTCAATAAATGAATAGTCTGTGTAAAATCACAACATGGTAAAGCCAATTTTTCTATTTTATTTCCGTGTAAATAATAGAACAGCTTTCACTTTCCTGTAAAGTAGCTGTAGCATAGCCTCAGCCACAATGCCACAGCACGTGGCTTTAGTCTGGGACTCCTCCAAGGACACAGGCAGGTTGTGGTGAACGTTTGTGTTGAAGGTTGTGGTTTATTGTAATGTTTGATGGTAAAGTAAAATGATATGGAGCAGGTGGTACATGGGCTAGCTAGCATGCTAGTGCTCTCGAGTGTGTGTGCTGGTGGCTGACTTAACCTGTGGTGCCCTGACAGGCCTGTAACCCCACCCCCCCCAGACTCTACCTGGGCCAGGTGAGGCCAATTAGACCAGCCACACATTACCACAGTAGCCTTTAAAACCATAACAAGAAAATACCATATCACAATATTACGATATCCACAATCTAAGATGTGTAATATCTACTCTCATATCATATCTATATATTGCCCAGTCCTACATAGATGTATCAAGAATCAAATGACTTCTAATTAGTTTTTATATTCAACGATACAGCCGTCATTGTGAAGCATATGTCCTCGACTCTTTTTATTTGTACGTTTAGGTATGGCGTGGCGTTCACATATTACGGCATCAGTCTGAATGTGACTGGGTTCGGCCTGAACGTGTATCTCACACAGTTCACCTTCGCCTGCATCGAGATCCCGGGGAAGCTGCTGATATACTACTCTCTGAACCGCCTGGGCAGGAGGATGTGTCAGGTGTGGTCACTGATTCTCACCGCGGTCTGCATCTTCATAAACCTCTTCGTTCCAAACGGTAAATCCATTGTCCCTCCAGTATGTGGTGTGTGACTGAAGCCTAGCACTGACAACGGTCACAACGGCAACTTTGTGTATTTAAAAAATAAATGCACTTCTCCACAGATCTGTGGGTCATCCGCACTCTTGTGGCCATTTGCGGAAAAGGCCTCGCTGAGGCCGCATTCTCCATTATGTTCCTCTACACGGTGGAGTTGTACCCCACAGTTGTACGGTAAGCCCAAGGGCTGCAGTCGTGAAATCTACGTTGCTTAGGAAGGTTCCTATGAACTGAGTGACTGACCCGGAGGTATCTAAGTGGCAGATCTGTTCGAACTCTCTAAGTGTTCAGGAAAGGTGCTTCAATGCTTCCTTTCTTATCCCCTTTAGCATAGGGGACACTGGACACTCCTTTGCGAAAGGAAAGGACACAGTGCCGTCCCACAATTCCTTGCGGCAGGAACATTCGGCCGTTCACAGAAACAACCGATCATCATGTACACAACAAAACTAGTTGGGATTCTCTTAGCAGCGCAGTTGTCGTTTCCTAAGTCCTGATGAAGCCTCCTTCTCATCTTTCCTTGACCTCATGACCTTATGGGTTTCCTTATGCTGGATATATCAGCCTACCAGTTGCTACAGTCCACTGGGTAGGCTGGTAGGCTGATCTATCCAGCATACTTCTCGGTGGACACACACTTGTGATGTCAAGTGGGGCCATTCCAAGCAGTTTTAGAAACCGCTTGGAATGGCTAATCAGGCTCACACCTGGTGGTATAATAGGAGTCCTTTAAGGAAAGTAGTTAGGAAAGGACATAGGACGTTGTTTATTCACTGTGTATTGACCACAGCCCAGATCTTCCCTCAGCTCCCTTTCCTCACCAATTCCCCCGACCGGCTGAGCTTCTGATGAACCAATCAAAGCGTCTCTGGGTGAGCTGCTGATTAACCAATCAAACACGTCTCCAGGCAGAACGGCATGGGCTACACGTCCTTCGTGGCGCGCCTGGGTGCGTCCCTCGCGCCGCTGGTCTTCCTACTGGAGGACGTGTGGTGCCCCCTGCCTGCGGTGATCTACGGCGCGGCGGCGGTGGTGTCCGGTGCCGTGGCCTCCCTGCTCCCGGAGACCAGGAACGCCCGCATGCCCGAGCTGATCGAGGACGTGGAGAGACGGGGGTGAGAATGTGGCGGCAAGCGGCGGCCATCTTGGACAATTGCAATGCGAGACACGAAACAACGCTGTTGCACTTTTCACCGTATATTGAGAAATTTGTCATGTTTTCTAAGGTGTATTAGTAATGCAACTGCATTTTTGTCTGTCGGACTCGTTGGTGGGCAAAAAGCGTCAAATTAATTTGAGAGAATTCCAATACTAAGGTTATACTTAATACTTGTTTCTGTTCATATTTTCCTTTCCACAGATCACAGAAAGATATCCAATTCACAGAGGTCAATACAACTGTAAAGTGACTCCACGATGTGACTCGAATCTTCAGAAGTTGTGGGAAAGTTTCCAAACAGGGTGCACCACTCTGTCCTCGCTTCCTAGGATCCCAATAAATGTGATGCAACCCAACTGTATTTTAGCTAAAATTGAATTTTTTTTAGCAATGTGCAAACAATCTCCAAGTGATGGTCCGGATCTCAAAATGTAAAATAACCATAAAATGGCCCCACTTGACATCACAAGATGAGTGAATCAATGGGACCATAGTCACCTGTTGAGAAAGAAATGTTGTTTTTCAGTGTGCTGCAGTTGTTAAATGTGCTGTACAAATAATAAAATGTGATTTGTTAGGTAGTACTTGAACCAGTCCTACCCAATGAAAAATGTCCAAAACATTGTTCGAGGCCAGAAATGTGTTTTCCAATGATTTTACTGGGAAACGGTGGATTGGATATAGGCCTGTAAACCATCTATCAAGACTAGTCCTCTTCAGAAGAGACTTCATTATATCTGATGCAATGCAATTGAAAACATTCTTAAAGAGGCTTGTGGGCAGAGCATCAAGGCTCCAGGTAGAGGCTGCACAACCTCCTCAAGGGTTTATAGAAGAATGACTATATATATTCTTGTGTAGTACCCGCCATTCACTCTGACCCAGATGGAAGGTACAATAACTCTGATAAGTACACAGATGGCATAAATGCTCAATTGGTGTCACGGTGCAGTAAAGAGGAAGGCGTGGAAAGGACCCAAATGCAGGGCAGCAAGATTAACTTAAATTATTTAATTAAAGCAATGGTCCAGGCAGGCAGGGACAGGTGACCGGAACAGGTAACACACACTCACACATCTAAGACAAAGATGTGACAAGGAACACGGGTTTGGGAAAGGTATAAATAGGGAGATGCGAATGAGGGAAGTTAAGTCAGGTGCAGACAATCAAGGGCAGGGAACAACACAACACAGGAATAAGCGGACTACGAAATAAATCATGAAACATTAACAACCAGATAAATTAAACTACATGGGGAATAGGACACCAGACAAAACATTAATCAATAACTAAGCTAAAACATCAGGGGAAACAACACAAGGAAGGAGGTACACTATCACAGGTTGGGCCAGAGACAGAACACAACAAAGACCGGCGATAAATCATACTGCCAACGTCCAGCAGGAGGTTCAAAAAACCCAAAACCCAAAACAAAGAGACGGACTGTGACAATTGGATTGAATTGAGTCATGCAGGAGTCCTGGAGCTGCTGGGGGTTAGTCAACCGATCAAAAGTGGTGAATAAATCCGGTGTGTTGTTTATATTTTTGTTGATGAGGTTAGAAAGAAAGGATTCTCTGGCTTTTTACAATTCCAGATTGTACCTATAAAGTCTCTCTCTGTTGAGGTCATTGTGGATCTGGAGTTTTGTTTCGCACCATCTGCGTTCTGTTTTTTGGAGCCTTACTGATGCAGAATTCCTCCATGGTGCTTTTTCCTTTCCAGAGATAGTTTTAAGCTTTGTGGGTGCAATCGCATCGATCATATTCGTCATTTTTCGAGTTGAAGCTCTCCACATCATCATTGACTGAAGCTAAAGTCTGCGGAGCTTCAGTCAATGATCCACAGATGATGCTGTCTCCCAGGTACTTCATAGCTCGCTCTTTCATCTAGACAGTCAGAAGGGGGGCTATGTGAGACACCATAATCCCGACCAGAGACTGGCTGGCAAGCTGATTGAGCTGGGATTGAACACCCCCCTGTGCACCTGGATCCTGGACTTCCTGACCGCCAGGCCACAGGTTGTCAGGGTGGGCAAACACACCCTCAAACCCCTCACCCTGAACACAGGAGCCCCCCAGGGTTGCGTCCTCAGTCCCCCACTATACTCCCTGTACACACACGACTGTGTGGCCACATCCGGCTCCAACACCATCGTTAAGTTAGCGGGTGACACAGTGGTGGTGGTGGGCCTGATCTCCAGTAACGATGAGAAGGTCTACCTGGAGGAAGTTGACCTAATCTGTCACTCTGGTGCCAGGACAACAGCCTCATGCTGAATGGCTCCAAAACTAAGCAGCTTATTGTGGACTTTAGGAGGACATTCAAGATTCAAGATTCAAGAAGTTTAATTGTCACATACACACACACAGGATATGCAGTCACACTGCTAGAACAGAGAGACTAAAACAGACTCACACACACATGCATACATAGTTACTACACAGTACATACATGCACTCACACGGTTTTACGACATAACCTATTACAGAATGTATGACCTCAACAAAAAACACACTCACTTTATTCTTTACTTTGTTCATATCTCTTTGTTCTTCATATTGCATTGTTGTTATATGCCTATTTGTTTATATGCCTTGCTGTTTATGTCGAGCCTAATTTCTTCTTTGACTTGTTTTTGGTGTGAGCTGAAACTGCGTTGGCTTACAGCTGCAGGTCATAAAAATAAGCAGGGACACTGATGCTTTCATCACCCCTTTCACACCTCTTCTCCCTGTACCCCCAAATGCTTTATCGCCCCATCAATGTCAACATTTGTATCTTGGAGTCGGCACAGATCCTCCCAGTGGGGTGGTGTGAAACTGTGTTAAAAGGCTCTGTTACACTATGCTGGGGGCTCACTCGCCTGTTGATTGGCATCGTCCGAAGAAACGACAGGCAAACATCCCATTATAGTGTTTTAATATCACGGTGTTAGAAGTGAGTGATTAAAACCTCATCACTCACTGATCACGTAGATCCCTTTGTTAGAACTACCTTCGCCATTTACATTTGGGCCCCTGAAGATTCACCCAGAGTGTCTGTTACAAGGACAAGGACGCCTCCTCCTCCTCCTCCTCCTCCTCCTCTCTGACCTCGCCTGACATCGCTCAGAATGTTGAATTTGGGACGAGCAGATTCAATAAGAAGTGCTCCGCTGTTGTTTTCGTCTCACCAAGTTTCTGTTAAAAACATCAAATCGACTTTGTTCTCTATGATAAAAGCATAAATTAAAAGTGATTTGCCATTCAGTAATGCCAGGTTTAGGTTTAATGCCAAGGAGCAGGAATCAGATGAGCTTTACAGTTTACAGTACAGGTTGAAGATACTTTTCTCTGTCTGTTTCTCGTCCAAACAGGAATATTGGAGGTCACATGATGAGCACCAGATCCCAGCCTAATATTGGGGCAGTCCAGAGCGCAATCTGAACGGGGAGAGGGTGGTGCTTCAGGCAGGTTATCTGCAGGCTTATCCAGAGTCGTCAAAACATCTTCCTCCAGGGTCAGAGACTGCCGAGTGGAATGTGTGACTGAGGACCTTGCCGCAGGATCCCAAGGCAGGAGGGTGTTGAAGGCCAGAGAGAATACTGTAGAAACAGTAGCTTCTCACCAGACCTGTTTGGACGAGAGCCGTCTGCCCTAAACAGGTTTTGTGTCCCAAAATGAATGAATACAAATTAAATGATCAATGAAGTTGATCACTCTGAGGCTACACGCTTTCTACAGCCAGGTGATCAGTCCAAGTCGCTGAACTTGTTAATTCCTTTTCCAAGTGTCGGCAACGGCCCATTGAACTTCAAACTCAGCGAGACTGTCCAATAGCTTGAATAGCTGTAATGGAAAATTACATACATATCACATATCAGTCACGTATTATGAATGCATATAAGTTACACTTTCTTACAAACCATCTCTTGCTGTGAACCCTTTAAGTGAACTTATGTTCCAAAGTGTTGTGCCATCTGTAGCGAGGGTTGTTTTCATGCAAAAAGAGTTGGATTGTCATCGTGCCCTCACTAACGAGGAAGACTCTGGAGCGTCTACGCCCCCTTTGTCTAAGATGACACCTGCGTTGATGTTGTGGGAACGGTCCGAGAGAGAGAGAGAGAGAGAGAGAGAGAGAGAGAGAGAGAGAGAGAGAGAGAGAGACAGAGAGAGAGAGAAGAGAACAGAGACAGAGAGAGAGCATAAGTCGTGATTTGCTATTTTGACACAATGACTTAAATAAATATACAATAGTGAAGCCTCCATTCTGTCCCACACTCTCCTCCTCGTGCTCCTTCGAATCTACGACCAGACTGCACTGTCGCTCAAGTAGATAGAGATAAACCACAGACAGGAGCAAACGATAGGGTGCCTTAAAATTAAATAATCTAAAAAGTTCTGTCTACTAACTTAGGAGGTGCTAGGATGAAATCGATCTCTTGGGATGCAGCAGGAGGTTGTGGTTGATTTAGTGTGACGAGGATCTCAGATAGTTCCGACATACCACTCGAACCTTACTAATAAAACCTATGCTCCTTCCAACTGCCATGATGGGGAGACTCCCCGCCGGCTAGGGCGCGAAGCATTACCTAGGGACTATTGGCGTGTGACAATAGCTCTCTAGAAAATCCTTCCAATGTCACTGCTTCCCCCATGAATGATCATTTTGTTTACTTTTGGACGTTCAGATATTAGTTGATTTAAAATAGATTGTGTTGGTTATATCACAGACCATAGCACCAGGAAAGAATATGTTTTAATTGTCTTATTCCACTATATTTCTGACAATGGAGTCTCCCACAACGAGGGGCAACAGGTTCCACAACAGTTTTTTTCCACCTGGGTCTCGCTCCTTTGCCGATCTGCCGTCTGAGCTGTTTTTGTGTTTGGTCCGTGTCCCTTTCTACTCCACTGGTTGAGGGTTGATTTGATATTATCCGCGCTTACACATTGGCAAATCCAAGCCCATTCAAAGAAAATTGAAATCAGCCCGCAGGCTGTTCAACAGAGAGAGTCGGGGGAAGATCTCATTTTTAAGTCCAATCACAGCCTGTTCATATACTGGCAATTTAAAGTGATTTCTGCATGAAAAAATCTGACTTGTAGTCCCTGAAGAAATGTGTGATTCTTACATACAGGTCCTTACCTAAGGTATTGGTCTCAAAAAAAATACAACCCCTTTGGGTTGGTTTTATTGATTAATTCTAGGTTATTCTAGCATGTTGTTTTTATTTCATCTTTCATCTGACATCGGTACCAAATAACCTGTTGATATTAAGCCATATCCTAATGGAAGAAAAAAAAGATATGAAGTAAAACTAATGATTTATTGCCCCATTTTGAACATCCTACTTTAAATAGATAAGCCATTGAAGAGAATACAAACATCTCCGTCCATACAGAAACAAGGAGTCACAAAGATGGTAAAATATTGACTTGTTGGCTGGGTTAGGAGACAACAGATCGCTTAGATTAGATCGTCTAGATTGAGAGAGAGGAGAAGTTATAAATGGCTAATTGAAACGAGGAGTCATTTCAAGAAACAGGAGGCCAGGGTTAGGCTAGGTTACGTTCAGGAGATCCACAATGAAGTTTGAGAATGTTCTCGAGGATATTAACGGATTCGGCCGATTCCAGAAGATGCTGATGGTGATTAACTTCTTGAGTCGCATATCCATGCCCTGTCACTTCATGCTGAACAACTTCATAGCCGTGGTGCCCTCTCACCACTGTGACCTCGCCGCTCTGGGCGCGGACACTGCAGCCTTTAGAAATCTGACTCCCGAGCAGAAGGTCGTGGTTGGTGTCCCCGTGCTGGAAGATGGGAAGCCAAGCTCCTGTCAGATGTACGCAGAACCTCAGTATCATCTGCTGTCGGGAGACTCCAATGAAACCCAGCCGGAGACGGTGGCCTGCCAGAGAGGATGGGTTTTGACAACAGCACCTTCAAGTCCACTCTGGCCACAGAGGGTAAGACACGTCATTGGCCTTCTGTGTTCTAGTGGGACCTGGTGTATTGGGCTTCTGTGTTCTAGTGGGACCTGGTGTATTGGCTTCTGTGTTCTAGTGGGACCTGTGTATTGGGCTTGTGTGTTCTAGTGGGACCTGGTGTATTGTGCTTGTGTGTTCTAGTGGGACCTGGTGTATTGGGCTTGTGTGTTCTAGTGGGACCTGGTTGTATTGGGCTTGTGTGTTCTAGTGGGACCTTGGTGTATTGGGCTTGTGTGTTCTAGTGGGACCTGGTGTATTGGGCTTGTGTGTTCTAGTGGGACCTGTGTATTGGGCTTGTGTGTTCTAGTGGACCTGGTGTATTGGGCTTCTGTGTTCTAGTGGGACCTGGTGTATTGGGCTTCTTGTGTTTAGTGGGACCTGGTGTATTGGGCTTGTGTGTTCTAGTGGGACCTGGTGTATTGGCTTGTGTGTTCTAGTGGGACCTGGTGTATTGGCTTGTGTGTTCTAGTGGGACCTGGTGTATTGGGCTTTGTGTTCTAGTGGGACCTGGTGTATTGGGCTTGTGTGTTCTAGTGGACCTGGTGTATTGGGCTTGTGTGTTCTAGTGGGACCTGGTGTATTGGGCTTGTGTGTTCTAGTGGGACCTGGTGTATTGGCTTGTGTGTTCTAGTGGGACTGGTGTATTGGGCCTTGTGTGTTCTAGTGGGACCTGGTGTATTGGGCTTGTGTGTTCTAGTGGGACCTGGTGTATTGGGCTTGTGTGTTCTAGTGGGACCTGGTGTATTGGGCTTGTGTGTTCTAGTGGGACCTGGTGTATTGGGCTTGTGTGTTCTAGTGGGACCTGGTGTATTGGGCTTGTGTGTTCTAGTGGGACCTGGTGTATTGGCCTTGTGTGTTCTAGTGGACCTGGTGTATTGGGCTTGTGTGTTCTAGTGGGACCTGGTGTATTGGGCTTGTGTGTTCTAGTGGGACCTGGTGTATTGGGCTTGTGTGTTCTAGTGGGACCTGGTGTATTGGGCTTGTGTGTTCTAGTGGGACCTGGTGTATTGGGCTTGTGTGTTCTAGTGGGACCTGGTGTATTGGGCTTGTGTGTTCTAGTGGGACCTGGTGTATTGGGCTTGTGTGTTCTAGTGGGACCTGGTGTATTGGGCTTGTGTGTTCTAGTGGGACCTGGTGTATTGGACTTGTGTGTTCTAGTCACTAGAACACAGACGCCCAATACACCAGGTCCCACTAGAACACACAAGCACCAGACTCTAGTGGACCTGGTGTATTGGGCTTGTGTGTTCTAGTGGGACCTGGTGTGTGATCAAAAAGGAAAGGACAAAAAGACCGGCACCATCTTTTTCATCGGCGTGATGCTGGGAGCGCTGTGCTTCGGCATTCTGAGCGACAGGTCATTTGATCGTCTTTTTTCTATTCTGAATTCCTCATTTGCATTGTGTCAACACCCCTTGTAGCAGACCCAATACAACTGCTTAGTGTGTGTGTGGGGGGGGGGGGGGGGGGTAATGGTAATCTAGGGGTTAGGTGAGGCTAAGAAGTGAGGGGGTTGATGCCTTAGGTCCACAGCGTAGGCATCCTCGAACCAGAGCTCATCATTCAAATGTAATTATAAGAATAAGAATAAGAATAGAAATAAGAATGAGACTAGAAATAAGAATAAGAATAATAACTTCATTATTGTACACTTCATTAAGTGCTTTGACAGACAAAGCAAAAACAGGTTTCTCAGAACAGAAGACATAACAGAAAGCAGAACAGAGAAGCCAACAACAGCGAGACACGTCTGGTAAAGTTAAGATAGTCGGAACAAGAAGATAATCAATGAAAGACAATAAAAACCTAATGAAACAATGCAACAAACGAATAAAGGCAACAAAAAGACATTGTGTCACCGTGTTCCCTCTCTCAGGTTCGGCCGGAGGCTCACGCTGCTGCTGTCCTACCTGTTGGCGGCTCTGTTCGGCGTGGCCAGCGCCTTCTCCACGTCCTACCCGATGTTCGCCGCGCTGCGCTTCCTCACCGGCTTCTCCATCACGGGCAACATTATCATCTCGTCCGTCCTGAGTGAATAACTATCTTACTTTAAATATAAGGGCTGCTGTTCTACAATAGCGGTCAAAATGACGTGCGGTGTGGATAGCATGACAATCTCAACATCTTTTCTTGTTGTACCATCCAAAATGCATCAAATATGAATTGTGTGTGTGTGTGTGTGTGTGTGTGTGTGTGATCATTAAACACACATTTCCTCCTGCAGGTGTGGAGTGGGTGGACATTTGCCACAGGAAGCTGATGGGCGTGAACGACAGCATGGCGTGGGCGTGCGGCACCCTCTGCCTGCCGGCCATCGCCTACTTCGTGACTGACTGGCGCCTGCTGACCGTGGCCGTGACCGCTCCCCTCGGCCTCGCCATCTTCCTCTGGAGGCAAGCTGTCCGCCCTTTTTACAGTCTGGCCAGCTAGTCCTATATTGACTACATCTAGACTCAAGTCTGGCCAGCTAGTCCTATATTGACTACATCAAGACTCAAGTCTGGCCAGCTAGTCCTATATTGACTACATCAAGACTCAAGTCTGGCCAGCTAGTCCTATATTGACTACATCTAGACTCAAGTCTGGCCAGCTAGTCCTATATTGACTACATCTAGACTCAAGTCTGGCCAGCTAGTCCTATATTGACTACATCTAGACTCAAGTCTGGCCAGCTAGTCCATATATTGACTATCATACTAGACTCAAGTCTGCCAGCTAGTCCTATATTGACTAACATCTAGACTCAAGTCTGGCCAGCTAGTCCTATATAGGACTACATCTAGACTCAAGTCTGCCAGCTAGTTCCTATGCCAGCTAGACTACATGTCTGGCCAAGCTAGTCCGTATAGTGACTAATCAAGACTCAAGTCCTGGCCAGCTAGTCCTATATTGACCCAGACTCAGTCTTGGCCCTTATTGACACATCTAGACCAGTCTGGCCAGGCTAGTCCTATATTGACTACATCTAGACTCAAGTTGGCAGCTAGTCCTATATTGACTACATCTAGACTCAAGTCTGGCCAGCTAGTCCTATATTGACTACATCTAGACTCAAGTCTGGCCAGCTAGTCCTATATTGACTACATCTAGACTCAAGTCTGGCCAGCTAGTCCTATATTGACTACATCTAGACTCAAGTCTGGCCAGCTAGTCGTACTTTGACTGCATCTACAGTGATTGGGGTTCCACAGCGGGTCGTTGGGTGTCGTGTGTGTGTAACACAGCATTTGTACAGTTTGTAATAATCTTACTGCATTAGTTTGATACAGACACTGAAAGATGAATGCCGATATTTCCTTTGACATAGAAAATAAACCCATCCATAAACACATGACGGCTATACACCAGGGAGAAGAGAATAGGGTATTTATGTTTTGGTCAGTCGTAGTAATATTGATGACAGGTCAGAAACATGAGCTGCAGACTGGATCTGGGTTTGATGTGATTTATAACCTCCGTCGTTAGGTGGGTTCCAGAGTCGGCAAGATGGCTGATCGCCAACGGAAAGCTGGCACAAGCTCAGACATACTTGCGACGATGTGCCAAGATGAATCACACAGAGGAATTTGCGCAGACGCTAACAACCGAGGTTAGTGTTGCAGGAACACCGCGGCAGCTGCTGTCGGTGATCGTCCGCACGTTGGGAGCTCCTCAAACGCCTCGCGGCGGCTTCACGAGGCTTTATGTGGGCCGACCTACTGTACACAGCCTGCAGAGTACCAAGTGCTAACAGTGTGCCAAAAGCTCAGGAGGTAAGGCACACCGGTCGAGGTCGAGGTGTCTCTGAGCAAGACACCACCTAACCCTACCTGCTCCTCCTCCTAGCTAAGTGTCGAGGTGTCCCTGAGGAAGACACCACCTAACCTACCTGCCTNAAGTTGTTACCTTGCATGGTTGGCACCGCCGTCGGTGTATGAATGGGTGAATGTGAGGCAATACTGTAAAGCGCTTTGGATAAAAGCGATGATATAAATGCAATCCATTTACCATTCCTGCTTCACCAACTGCTTAACAAGGCTTCATGTACATCACAGTTTGTTGCATTTCTTGTGCACACTGTTGTTAATATCCATGGTGCATCCAAGTGTTCTGGCTGTTTGTCTCGGTAGCCTGAATGAAGTGGTTTTATACGTGCATGAAGTATTTGGAAGCTCCCAGAAGCACACGTCTGACATGACTGTTGGTTCTGTTGGATTGTGGACGTCGACTGGACCTTAACTAAGTCGTGAGGATGTGTGTTGTGCGCAGGTCCTGTCCACGGTCGTTCTGAACGAGAAGAAAGACAGAGTTTACACATATCTGGACTTGTTCCGGACACCCGTCATCAGGAAACTGACCCTGCGTACCGTCATTATGTGGTCTGCATTCTTTCACTCACCTTGCATAAAACATTTGAATAGTTTAAAACATGCATTACTATCTGAATGTATGCTATCATGTTGCATTTGTGTTATTGTACGCGTGTTTCATGGTTTGATTTCCTAGGTTTTGTGTGGCATCCACCTTCTACGGCATCAGTTTTGATATCGGCGGCTTTGGAGTCAGCATCTACATGACCCAGTTTATGTTCGGCCTCATTGAAATACCGGCCAAAATAATAGTTTACAACCTGCTGGATAAGATGGGGAGGCGGAGGACGGCGGGAGGAGCTCTTTTTTGCGCCGGGACTTGTCTCCTCGTCAACATTTTGCTCCCAACAGGTACGTACTGAGCAGACATCAGACGCTCTAAACCAGGGCAGTCAAATCATTTGAGGCTGAGGGCCGTGACGGACTAACAAAACACTTCTGATATGATTGAAGACGTACTTTTTGTGCACTATGCCGCTTTAACACGTCTTATTACCTGAATAAAACCAGAGGAGTACGCACAGAGATATTTAGGTAAACTTGTTTCGTTCTTCTCTAAAGTTAGAACCTGAGTTTTGAAGATAAGATAAGATAAAACTTTATTGATCCCGAAGGAAATCCTTGTGCCAGAGGTTGCATCGCAATAGAATAAGCAGTAGAGAAATAAACAATAGAATAATAAAAATAAAATAAAATCCAGTCTAAATGTAAAAATATAGGTAAGATATTCAGTCAGCAAAACAAGTCGGCGATGGTATTGGGAAGTTGTAGTGAGAAGTATTATTGCACATGAGAAATATTGCACATGAAAGGTAATGTAGCAAGGATAATATTGAGAAGAATATTGCACATGATGATTATAGAGTATTTATATTTATAACTGAAAACGCCTCACGTTCACATCCTATCCATGTTCGGATTCATCCATCTATTTTATGAAATGGCTTCCTGGGCCAGATTGGATCAGCTCGCGGGCCGCATCCAGCCCCCGGGCCGCATGTTGGACACCCCTGGTCTAAAGTGTCTGTACATAGACCTACTCCAAACCTCGTTGTGCTCCACTATAAACCTGTTACATTTCCTCCTCAAGAGGAACTTTTGAACCAACAACTACTGTAATCCTAATACTTGGAACTATTGTCTTATTTTCCCAGAAATGTCCACCGTCAAGACGGTGGTGGCCATCTTAGGAAAGGGCTTTATCTCGGCGGCGTTCACGACCGTCGTGCTGTACACCTCCGAGCTGTTCCCCACGGTCATCAGGTACGTACCGGCTGAGCACACTGCTTCCCATCCCTCCAGAGCAGGGGTGTCCAACATGCGGCCCGGGGGCCAGATGCGGCCCGCGAGCTGATCCAATCCGGCCCACACAACAACATCGGGGAACTGGAAATATAAAGTTGCAGGGGAAGCGACATTACTGAGGAATAAAACAAGTTTGCCTCAATATGTCAGATCCTAGCCTTGTGTAAATGCCTAATTTCATTAGTTTTATAAAAGGTAAAAGCTGTTTAGTGCACAGAGAAGACATCTTCAATCATATCAAAAGTGTTTTTTTGTTCGTCCGGCCCCCTCCGAGTACCACTTGGTCTGTTCCGGCCTCAACCTCAAATGAGTCTGACACCCCTGCTCCAGAGTATAAAGGATTACTTACTTCAACCTCGTGCGACATGATTGTATTTAATAAGAGATCGTCCTCGCTGGCGTCTCCGTGCAGGCAGAACGGCATGGGCTTCAACTCGTCCATGTCCCGCACGGCGGTGGCCATCACGCCGCTGATCCTGCTGCTGGGGGACGTGTGGCGGCTGCTGCCTCAGGTGATCTTCTGCTGCATGGCGGTGGCGGGCGGCGTGGTCACCTGGACGCTGCCCGAGACCTGCGGCCGCTGCCTGCCCGAGACCATCAACGACATGGAAGGGACGGCAGGACCGCGCGGCAGGACGCAACACCTGGAAAACTAGCGAAATGTACACATTTTATGTACTATTTAGTTCTGTTATTTAATGGAAAAAGATAGAGTAGCTTTGTTGTTGGAATTGATTCCAAATTGGAACATGAATATTTGAACAATCTATTTAAATATCAATGTAAATGAAATGCCTTTCTTTTATATGAATAACGAAATAACTGAAAGATAAAGATAAAGATACACTGGGGGAGGGGGGGTATTGTGATAAATTACCCAAATGTAATTATTAAAAGCAGCACAACCTGTCAATCTTCACTGTTACTGCAAAGAAAGAAATCATTTCTGAACTCCCCAAATGTTGTATTTTCTATTAAACTCTTAATACCAGTGCTAGGCTGCTACGTGGCTGAGGTTGTGGAACTGGGAGCTTGCTGATGTATACAGGGGCGGAGCCAGGCATTTGGGGCCCCGTGCAAAGAAATCATTTGGGGCCCCACGATGGCCAATCGGCCGGGCTCACATTTTTTTTGCATTATTTTACAAAAACATATGCATCAAATAATTTACAGACATACAAATATGACATTGTCGCTAGCTCTGGTGCGATTTTATACTGTTAATTTATGTTATACCTGCAATTATGCTCCTGGCTGGATCCCTGGCTGACTGCCTTCAATCTAAGCCGCTGATATTAGCCATCTTAAACCATTCTTAAACTGTTACTTGTGCTTGTGTGTGCGCACCGTTCTTGAAAGAACTTTGTCAGCAGTAGTTTTCCGTCATTCTCCCTTCTTTACCTTTGCACATTTTATAAGAGGGTGACAGGGGCCCTCCAGTATTTTGTTGTGTTCTTTTTGACACAAATGTCAGTCTATCAACCCATTTATTTGCCAATTTAATGCCGTTGACCCTAATTATTTAGAAGAAAAAATATCTAAATAAAAGCAAACTTTGAATTTCAGGCTTTTCGGGGCCCCTCCTACCGTTTGGGCCCTGGGTAGTCAGTCCCACTTCACCCCCCCGCCGCCCAGTCCGACGCCCATGCATGTATATAAAGCCACAGATATTTCACGGTCCAATTCTTTATTTATTCAAGAAAGGCTTTGGAAGAAGGTCCCACATAAACAGCCCGGTAACGTTTGGCCTCATTAATCCCCGGGACGTGGGTATAGTGGGTTAAACCGTTGTGAGGCGTTAAGGGAACCGCTGGCTTCACTGACCCCAGGAGCTTCAACCACAGACTGTAAAGTAGACACCAACTACTGTGTCTCGGTGTCTTGTCCAGAAAGCCAGTCTGGCGCCACCTGTCTGTCGGATAATGTAACTGAACGGTGGACCGATGGGGAGCTCTGGTTTCCCCTCATAGGCTGTAGTATACAGTATGTGACTTGATGGTGTGAGCGTCACAGATGGACCTGAAGTCTGAGCGATAGCACGCATGCTTCAAGGGAAAAGTAAAGACTTTATAGGAGTATGTGAGTGTGAGAATTCATCCAATCGAACTACGACAATATCGTAAACTACACGTAGGTTGTGAGTACCATCTTGCAGCGTGTACTGAACACTCGGACGAGGTTACGGTTTTATAGCAGGAAAGTATTTCCCTGACGATTCACCCCTCGGGAAGACATGAAGCGACCGAACACGAAGTTTAGGTCAAAGTTCCTTTATTAAAGAAACAAGGCAAACACGACGCCTTTCCGTTTTTTCTGCCATTTCCTTCAGGAAGGTCAACGAGTGACAGTTCGTGATGCGTTCCCGTCGAAAATCTGTCCGTCCGGGCGTGACCCGCGACATCGGAGCACACGCTCGGACACAGAACGAACCGCAGTAAAAATACCAACAACAAAAGAGTCAAATCAAAAGTAAGATACATGGATACAGACGAGGGTCTAAAACTAGAATGTGTGAGTACTGCGAGTACTGCTGGGGGGGGGGGGTCAGTACTGCGAGTACTCCTTTGTCTCCAGCTTGGCCACGATCCTCTCCAGCTGTCTCTTCGCTTCGCATTGGGGGAAGTTTCCCATCTCGTAGTACTGCGGCGCAATCTTCACGAGCCTGAAATAGGAAAAAGACGAATAAAATAAATGAACAAAGTCGGCAAAGATCACATGTTCGTATCTTTACCTCCGATTACCGCAAAGCGAGTGATACGAACGTTGTCCGAGGAACGGGCGTACGAAGAAACCACATTTCTCAATACATTGAGGAGAAAATATTTAAAATATATGAATATATTATATTGTAACACCCCCCCCCCTTGCCCAGTGCCCGTGTCCCGGTACGCACCACTCTGGCTTGACGTCTGTACAGGTGCGGATGTAGTTCTTGGTGGTGAGGACGAACTCGTTGTAGAGCACCCACTCAGGCTTGTGGTCGAGGACGGTGGACGGGTGGAGCTGCACCACCTGGTTGTCCTTCACGGTGAGGTAGTGACCGGTGCGCTCCAGGTGGGCCACCTGGTGGGGGGGGGAAGGAAAGAAAGACACAAAGAAAGCCAAAGAAAGAAAGAAAGACAGACAGAGTATGTACTGTAAGTATTTAGGAACACACAAGAATAGTGTGATTATACTGAGACTGATGCAAATGAGTGTATATGTGAGTGTATGTGTGGTGAGTGGTGTGTGTGCGCTCTCTACCGCCCCCCACCTGCATGAAGAAGCCGGTGCAGAGCGCGCGGCGGATGTTGATGTAGTAGTCACGGCTGGTGAACTCGGTGCTGCGGCGCGGCAGGTTGAAGCGGTCCATGATGCGCGACAGCTGCTGCCGCACGTTGTCGGCCGACACCAGCGAGCGGTAGTTCACGAAGTTGTCGTAGCACCACTGGTTCGACTCGTGGTCTGGCGTTTAAGACGGGAAGGACGTTTATTAATCATTACATTTACATTGAGGGCATTTGACGCTTTTATCCAAAGCGACTTACAAAGAGTACATTTGTTGAAGGAGAGGCAGCAATATATCACTGTGGTACCTTTACCTTTATTAACATCATGTGCACTTTCCTGAGTATCACGAGCAATATTAATATTACTGCCCAACATCATGTGCAATACTCTCCATCATGTGCTATAGTATTATTATTAATATCATGTTATCTCTAAATATTACCTGTAATACTACCTCTCATCTCCTCTCATCATCATGTGTAATATTCTTAATATCATGTCCAATACCTCTCCTACATTACCTTTCAACATTATGTGCAATATTCATAATATTCTTTCTATCAGGTGCAATACGTCCCCTAACCATTATTATTATCACAGTATTACACTTCAATTATGACAAATTGTTTTCGCCGTCTGAATATCTTATCTTGTCTATATATTTATATATTTTGACTGTACATTTGTAAATCTGTTAGTTTATTTTTATTATTCTGTTGATTTCCATATTGTTTTATTGTACTGTATTGCTATGCAACCTGGCACAAGAATTTCCTTCGGGATTAATAAAGTTCTATCTTATCTTATGTGTCGCATTTTACAATCTCTTGACATTTTAATATAAATAAATGTTTCGTATCATTTTACCATCTCAAGCGGCTTCGAAAACCAGTTTGAATCCACCACCAAGAAGTATGGTGGATAGATCAGCCTACCGGTTGCTACAGTCCACTGGGTAGGCTGGTAGGCTGATCTATCCAGTGTACTTCTAGGTGGACACTCCCACTTGTGATGTCACGTGGGGCATTCCAAACCGGTCTTGAAACCGCACGGAATGGCTAATCACACTCACACCTGCCAGTATAATACGTCTCCTTTAATAAAAAGGTGAATCAATCAATCAAGGGACTCATCGTCCAAAGTCCCCCACCAACCACGGCTGCCGACCCCCCCCCCCCCCCCCCAGAGAGAGAGAGAGAGCCCGGTCGTCGTGGCGACGGGAGGCGGGGACTCACTCTGCTTGAAGGCGTGGTAGACGTTGAGCAGCGTCAGGTGGTCGCCGTCGATGTGGGCGAAGCGCATCTTGGACTCGTCCGCCGCCTTCTTAGCCTCGGTGGGCCTCACGAAGCACTGTGGGACTAGACAGGGTTGGTGGGGGCCCCAACACAGCCACACGCATGAGTCAAGGCCTCCGCTAACACACACACACACACACACACACACACACACACACACAAGCGCACACACACACAGCAAAGCCTACGCTGCTGCTGCTGCTGCTAGGGTGGTGTTGGTGTGTGTGCGCGTGTGTATTCTTGGCAGAGCGGACTGTATTGACGAATGGACAAATATTGACCACCTATCAATGACCTATTACCTATATAATATATGGACACTCAACAGATACACACGACCTCAGCCATTCCAACTACAACCCCTTGTCCGGGTATCAATATACGATATCATTACTTGCAGTCGTACGTTTTAATACTCAAAACGGCCTGTCCAGTAATAATAATAATAATAATTAATAATAAATGATAACGCTGTGTTCCTTCATTTCTTATTTCATGCTAAATTGTTTTCGCCATCTGAATGTCTTATCTTGCCGATACATTTGTATATATTGACTGTACATTTGCAAATCTGTTTATCTGTTTTATTATTCTGTGTATTTCTCGTTTTATTGTACTGTATCGCTATGCAACCTGGCACAAGAATTTCCTTCGGGATTAATAAAGTTCTGTCTTATCTTATCTTTCTTCATCGAATTATGTCCATAGGTTATTTGAAGAAAATATACCTTTTAATGATCATTTAGATAATAATAATAATTTAGAACAGTAATCCTGGTTTGTGGTTGTGTGGGTCAGCACCAGCACCAGCCCCTGGTTCTGGTCCCGGGAGGCGGGCCCCGCTGTGGGCCTCACCTGACAACATGGCGGTGATGGACAGGATCTCGTTGGAGCAGTTGAACTCGCAGCTGGCGATGACCAGCTTGGCCAGCTGCGGGTCCAGGGGGAACTCGGCCATCATGGAGCCCAGCTCCGTCAGGTCCCCGTCGTCGTTCAGCGCCGCCAGGTAGTTGAGCAGCTCCAGGGCCCGCATCAGGGTCTCCGGGGCTGGTTACCCAGAGAAGGGGTGTGGTTACAGAGAGAGAGAGAGATGAGGTGGGCGGGGTTACAGAGAGAGATGGGTGGTGGGCGGGGTTACAGAGAGATGGGTGGTGGGCGGGGTTACAGAGAGATGGGTGGAGTGCATGGGTTACAGAGAGATTATGGGGTGGTGGGTGGGGTTCCAGAGAGAGAGATGGGTGGTGGGCGGGGTTACAGAGAGAGAGATAAGTGGTGGGCGGGGTTACAGAGAGGGGCTAGCCTCACCTGGGGGGTCCATAAAGTCAAAGTGCACAAGGTCGTCGATGCCGAGCTTCTTGAGCTGCAGGACCACGGAGCCCAGGTTTGACCTCAGGATCTCAGGGTATGTGTTGTCCTACAGGGAGGGTCGACCATATCATACAATGTAGAATGTGATATTAAAAGGTACTATATGTAAGAATCAGTGCATTCTGAGCTCCGTGGGTTGAGACAATAACAATCACAAACAAATGTTAGTTCTAATCAGAATTAAACCTTGTACACATTTAAAAAAAATTAAATATATATGTTGTTTAATTATCCACGCTTACATGTCACTTCATTCAAATATAAGAGAAATCAGCCCAAAAGCTGTTCGACGCAACAGTGAGAGTCGGGGAAGCTCTCATGTTTTAACTTCAACCACAACCTGCTCACAAACTGGCAATTTAAAGAGATTTGTGCTGTAAAATCCTACATGTAGTCCCTGAACGGATTCATTATTCTTACATACAGGGCCTTTAACACGATAGTACATTTCTCCACGTGGCCCGGCCGACCCCTGACCCCTATGAGCTAGACCGCCCACCGAGCATCGTACCTGCATCTCCGTCTTGTACGCCTTCTCTGTGTAGAGGCGGAAACACTTCCCCGGGCGTGTCCGGCCGGCGCGCCCCGCCCTCTGCTGGGCGGAGGCCTTGCTGATGGCCGTGACCAGCAGCGACTCCACGCGGATGCGGGGGTTGTACACCTGGATGCGCGCAGGTCCACAGAACACACACACACACACGTCACACAAAAGCACCTCAGCGTCGTCGTTCAGAAGAGCGGCAACACGCCAGAAAGCCAGCAGGAGGCGCTCTCTCTCTCGCCCACCTTCTGTTTGGCGAAGCCCGGGTCGATGACGAACACAACGCCGTCGATGGTCAGCGAGGTTTCTGCGATGTTGGTGGACACCACCACCTGGAGGACGACAACGGAACACGGGTGTCTCACGCCTCGGGTATTCAACATGAACCCTGACGTCAACATGTCTTCACTGGGAGTCTAGAGATCAGCTTCAATACATTTTTCCTTGGTTTTGTGAAAAAGTGCAGTATAAATAAAAAATATGTATAATTATTATCAGCTGACATGGGGAGTTTAAATCATTCTCTGAATTAAATTATCCATATTATTATCATCTGCACTCAAGGCATTATTGATGAGTTCCTGGTCATAGAAATGGCCGGGAATAGGCAACTCTCTGGTTCGGCCAAGAGGACTTCTTCGCGAGCTTGAGCGTGTGATGTGATGCGATGCGATGGGCTCTCATTTGGTGTCACCGTGAGCGGGGCACCGGGCTACCTTTCTGCCAATGGCGCCGCTGGGTTTCCTGGGGGGCGGGGCCTCGAAGATCCTCTGCTGCTGCTGTGGGGGCAGCGTGGAGTACAGCGGGATGATCTTGATGTCGCCCACCTCGGGGCCCAGGTCGTCCACCTCCCTCTTGATCCTCTTGCACGCCTCGTCGATCTCCTGCACACGAGGACGGGAGGACACGCAAGAGATGAGTGTCCGTTCCCGATGTCCACTTTCACGTCAATAACAAACACTGCAATCTGCTGCATTGCAATACGAATAATACATGTGCAATACTACTTACATTTACATTTAGGCCTTTATCCAAAGCGACTTACAAAGAACATACTTCTCACTGCTAATTCTCAATACCATTGGCAACTTGGTGTGTTTACTGAATATCTTACCTATATTTTTCCTAAAGCTTATTCACGGTAAATTTGTAAATGTGTTATTTTATTATTCTATTGTTTACTGTTGTTGATGTTTTGAGCAACCTCCGTCACAAGAATTTCCTTCGGGATTAATAAAGTTCCATTTTATCTTATTGCACTTTTGGCTACAAAATATGCACATTAAGGAAATGATGTTGGACTGTGTTCAATTGTGATACTGCAGGTCACATAATCACAGGTTACCATGGCTACTATGGCTAATCTAGCCTTCTAGGGGGTACAGTCCTCTGGTAGGTTTATCTAGCCAATCATAGATCTGTGATGTCATGATAGGGTACATTCTTATAGAACTGCATCATCATCATCAACGTGACTTCACCACTGACCTCCTGACCGGTGAGGAAGAGCAGGCAGTCGCCCTCCTCCTCCTCACACATGTGGATCTGGATGACGGTGCGGATGGCCGCCTCCAGGTAGTCGCGCTCGGGCTCCGGCGTGTAGAAGATCTCCACGGGGTGCGTGCGCCCGGGGATGGTCAGCAGGGGGCAGCTGTCGAAGTACACCTGGAACTTGCCGGCGTCCAGCGTGGCGCTCATCACGATGACCTGGAGCAACACGAGGCTACGTTTATTACCGCGTCCGCACTTCCTCTGCGGGGCTGAACCACGCGAGAATCATGTTGTGAATATCATGACTCGATTTTGTGATCGTGATCTGAGCACGAGTTGGAATGCTAATTCAATTCATCACAATTTTTATTTTCACTGCACGAAAACTATCACGATGTGACGTCTGTCGGAGTCTGAGAAAAACACGTGGAGGCCAACAGAGCATCTCTGGAGTACTTCATTTATAATGGTTTTTATAAAACATCTGCGATTTGGATATTGCAATTGTCCATATCACAATTTTGATTATATTTCTATTTTTTTCCGTCAGCATGCGTGTGGATGTTGGCGTGGCAACAAAAACAAACGACGTGGATCTGTGCAACATTTCCACACTTTTGATCACGTTAACGTGAACTCAAGGGGGCGGTGTAGAGCTCTCCGAAGTTACACTGACACTGTGCAGTAAAGTAAAGTAAAGTAAACCTTTGTTTTTAGTGTTTTCTTTATATTGTTACTTTCCAGACATTCATTCGAAAAGCACAACACATAATGTGCATGCATGTCTAAGTGGTAAATGGAACTGCTCCACTGCTTTCTGGAGACCTGCTCCACTGCTTTCTGGAGAACCACACTTGAGTAGATGGCCTAGAGAGCCTTGTGTACCTTGAGGTCGGCCCGCTGGCGCACCACCTCCTTCAGCACGCCCATCAGGATGTCGGTGGCCAGCGTTCGCTCGTGGGCCTCGTCCAGGATGATGACGCCGTAGCGCTCCAGCAGGGGGTCGTTCATGGCCTCCCGCAGCAGCATGCCGTCTGTCATGTACCTGCAGACAGACAGACAGATAGACAGAGACAGAGAGACGCGCACACCAGAGACAGACACATACATTAATTTACATACATACATTTTTGTACATTAGGTGTGTTTGCTTTTTTTTTTTTAAATCAAGCATTTAAAACAGACATTCATTATTTTTAATTAAGGTGTATTCTATTTCCATTATCTTGAGCCAAGCAATTGTAACCAAACAGTTATCCCGCAGGAAAAGTGATCTCGACAGCAGCATACGGCATGTTGTATGCTGCTGTCTACATAATAAATCAATAAAACAAAATAAAGCTGAAGTTGGCTTAACAACACCGAAAAGACACTAAATAATAGTACTTAGTATTGTTTAGCATATTGTATGTTCTTATGTGTTGGTAATGCACTCAGAATGGCACTTCTGCTCTTATCCCAGCTATTATGCAGACAACTTAGCAATTATGAAACTCGTTCTATTAACCTTGTAACTATGAATGCTTGAACCCTGCTCTCTGTAAACTTTAAAGCTCACTCACGCAGACAGACAGCACAACTTACTTCAGTATGGTTTTGGCCGAGCTGCAGTCCTCGAACCTGATGGAGTAGCCCACCTCCTGACCCAGCATGATGTCCATCTCGTCCGCCACACGCTGCGCCACGCTCATGGCCGCCACCCTCCTGGGCTGCGTGCAGGCCACGGCGCGCTTGGGCCCCGGGAGGCCCTTCACCAGGTCCACGCACCACTGGGGGATCTAGACAGAGGTTCCGAACGGATTATGGATGGAGGAGCACAAGCTGGATCTAGAGGATTCTTTCCGCAGGCCATCAGGACTGTGAACTCTGACCTCACCAGGGCACACATGCTTATGACTTAACACACACATGGTCTGTACTCACCTTATTCTATTTTTTTTCTCCATAATTTTCACACTGTGGGTCACAGCAGGGGACCAGAATACTGTATTCAGATCAACTTTACTGATCCCCCACTCTGAGTTCCTTCTCCTTGTTAATGAAGGGAGTCGATTCTTGCCCTTAGGGAGGCGCTATAGGGCTAGGGGGGTGTGTCATAATCACATGGCCCCATAATCATATTGCCTGTAAAGCCCATTGAGACTGGAACTGTGATTAAGGGCTATACAAATAAAATTGACTTGAATTGATGTGTCATCATACAGACATAAATCTTATCATCGCTCACTTTTTTGACATGGTCATGACACAATCCCCTGCTCCAGAAACAGTTTTGTGGACTTGTTCGTGTGTGTGTGTGTCTCTCTCTCACACACACACACACCACACACACACCACACACAGTAGTAGTAGTATTTTGTAGACTGTAGGACACACACACCTGGGTGGTCTTGCCGGAGCCCGTCTCTCCTACCAGCACAAAGCTCTGGTGGCGTGTGATGATGTCGTTGAAGCTCTCCTTATACTCCCACACGGGCAGCTGTAGCCTCTTCTTCAGGATCTCGTAGTAGCGCGGCGTGTGAGGCAGGTTGGTGAAGGGGTTGATCTGCTGGTGCATGGCGAGGCTGGGCTTCACGGACGACAGGCCCAGCACGCCCAGGGGGACGTTGTTGGCGGACAGACCCACCGGAGGCTTCACGTCCTTGTCCCGGTCTCGGTCCCGGTCCCGGTCTCGGTCCCGGTCCCTGGAGCGATCCTCTCGGTCGCGATCCCGGTCACGCCTGAACAGGTAACGAAAATGTTTCGCTTTATTGGCCTTCAACCCTCCAGATGATGAAGTAACAGCGAACATACGACATATAGCTGTAGATAAACACATATATTGTTGCTCTATTAGGCTTACAAACATTTATTATTCTATTGTTTTTATTTTTTCAATACCATTGCCAACTTGGATTTTTTTTTCACTAAATATATCTTACCTATATTGTTTTTCTTTTAGGCTTCTACACTGTACATGTATTATTCTATTGTTTTTATTCTTATGTTGTTGGTATTTTTGAGCCACCAATATAACTTCTTATATTGTCTTATATGCGTCAATAGGCCTGAACAATTAATCAAAAATAAATATTAACCTATTGAAATTGCAATATGGCCAAATGCAATATCCAACTGATGAACTGATAAGGTTAAAATGTAAATGGGTAACAGAATTACTAATGAAGTGTACAGACACCAACATGAGACATGTCATGTTAATTATGATCGCCGTTTTAGTGACAATTTCAATTATTAATGAACTAATAGTACATTAATATAACTCAATTAATGTACGATTAGTACAAGCATAACAACAACATACTGGACTCCCTGCAGATACACGTGTTAGCACGTAGCTTAGCCGGTAGCCACTAGCCTGTAGCGGCTACAGGCTAGTGGCTACAGGCTAGCGGCTACAGACTTGAGGCTAGGGGCTAGTAACAAACAAACGAGAGCCCAGCCCAGCCCAGCGCATAACGACTGTCACCACATGCACTTCATATTGTTGACTTGATTACACGAAACAACAACAACAATAATGAGGAGGATAACAGACACGTGACTTGTGTACATGGAGCTAGCTTGTTAGCCTAGCCGGTGCTAGGTTGCTAGCGAGTCGCTCACCCGTCGGAGCGCTTCTTGCTGGACGAGTGCTCCTCGCCGAGGTCCAGCCGGTGCCGTTTAGACATGTCGGATATTAAATTTAATTAAATTACATTCAATTAAATGAAAGAGACACTATTATTCTTATTCTTATTATTATTAGTCCCTCTCGGCTAGCGGCTAGCGGCTAGCAATCAGATTTCCGGTGACGCTCGGTGTGCGCATGCGCACACCAAAAAACTTCCCAGACGTTGAGAGACACGCCCCCTCCCCGGTCCCTTCCCTCCTTATTGTTGAGCTGTCAGGTCCTTTCCTGCCGTCGGCTCCGCCCCCCTCCTCCCGTCGGCTCCGCCCCGTCCCCCTTCCCTCCTCCCTCCCACCCGTCGGCTCCGCCCCTCCCCTCCTCCTACCCAGCCGTCGGCTCCGCCCCCTCCTCCCGTCGGCTCCGCCCCATCCCTCCTCCCACCCGTCGGCTCCGCCCCCTCCCCCTTCTCTCCGCCCCCTCCCTCCCGTCGGCTCCGCCCCCTTCCCGTATTGTTCCTTATTGTTCAGCTGTTCAGTTCCCTTCCCCCCCTCACGTCCGCTCCGCCCCCTTTTCGGCCCCGCCCCCTCCCTGTTCGGCCCCGCCCCTGTTCGGATCGATACCAGATCAGACACATAAAGGACGCAGCTCTGATCACTTGATCACCTGATCACCATGCGGCACAACAGGTACGTCGTATCGATGAGACACGAACATCTGATGACATGTTAATACTTCTATGAGACACTTACATCGGATGACATGTTAATACTTCTGAGACACTTAAATCTGATGACATGTTAATACTTCTATGAGACACCAACATGTGCAATATTATCTCTCTACATCATGTGCAATTTCCCCAGTTTTACGTGCAATATAACGTGCAATATAACGTCATGTGCAATACTTCATCATGTGCTATATTGTTATTATTATTATTATTATTATTATTATTATTATTATTATTATCATTCTGTCTCCCAGGAGACCCCGGGGCAGACCCAGAACCCGCTGGAGAGATTATATATCTCGTCTGGCCTGGGAACGCCTCGGGATCCCCCAGGAGGAACTAGAGAGTGTGGCTGGGGAGAAGGAAGCCTGGGGGGCCCTGCTTAGCCGGTTGACACCGCGACCCGACCCCGGATAAGCGGGCGAAAATGGATGGATGGATGGATGGATGGATGGATGGATCATTCTGTCTAAATACGATCTATATCTCATCTCCTCTTATCGTCATGTGCAATATTCTTAATTCTTCATGTCGTGTCCAATAATGTTTCACTTCAATCATGCCAAATTGTTTTTGCCGTGGAATTTCTTATCATGCCTTCATATTTGTATATTTTAACTGTAAATTTGTAAATCCTTTAGTTTATTTTTAGTTAAGTTTAGTTTATTTTCTTTTATCATTCTGTTTTATACTTTATCGCTATGTAACCTGGCACAAGAATTTCCTTCGGGATAAATAAAGTTCTATTCTATTCTATTCAAACATAAGCAGAGCATCTGGTGACGTGTTAATACTTCTGTGAGACACTAACATAAGCAGAACATCTGACGACGTGTTAATACTTCTGTGAGACACTAACATAAGCAGAACATCTGACGACGTGTTAATACTTCTATGAGACACTAACATAAGCAGAACATCTGACGACGTGTTAATACTTCTGTGAGACACTAACATAAGCAGAACATCTGATGACGTGTTAATACTTCTGTGAGACACTAACATAAGCAGAACATCTGATGACGTGTTAATACTTCTGTGAGACACTAACATAAGCAGAACATCTGGTGACATGTTAATACAGTCGTTGTGTAACTCTGGATTATAGACTTTGTGCTGCAGCTTATTAACAGGATATTTGTTGCCACGCCAGCCTAGTTAACTCCGTCCATGTGCATGAAAGTTGCTGTAAATGCGTGCATTATGCTTTCTGCTGGTCCGTGGTTGTAATATTAGCCCACATTATGAAAAGGAAAAACTCATATCAATGGGAAACGAGCTTTAAACTTAACTACAGCTAAACCAAACAGGAAAACTCCATAGATGGGGAAAGGGAAATCTTCTAGATTGGCACTTTAAGGATGCAGGATTTGTTATAAATGTGTTTTTGTTGTCCATCCTTATTGGTGAAAGGTGTCCATTCAGCTGTCTTTAGGGCTGTATATAACTATATATAACATCCTAGAACTGTGTTGTCCTCAAACAGACATATGACCGTCTGTCTGTTTGTTTGTTTGTGTTCCAGGTCAGTGTTCCAGGTCAGCCTGGTCATCACCACCGTCACCATCACCAGCCTGTTGGTCTTGCTGGGACAACTTGAAGCCGCGGCGGTTCCAGAGGTGAACCAGTACAACCACACGGTGTACGGCGCCTGCAGGATGAAGCCCAGCCGCGGCCTGGCCGTCAAGCTGCCGCGGGTCAACGGACACGTCCTCTTCAGGCAGGAGTACCCGGACGGAGCGCTCGAGGCCTTCTTCTACATCACCGGCTTCCCGGTGGGCGGAGAAGCCGCCGCCGACCGGAGAGCCCTTCACGTCCACCAGTACGGAGACATCGCCAAGGGCTGCGACGCCACCGGGGGCCACTACAACCCGCACGGGGTGCCGCACCCCGGCCACCCGGGGGACTTTGGGAACTTCCCGGTGGTTCAGGGCATGATCGAGGGCGAGGGCGAGTACCCCAACGCCACGCTGTTCGGGCCGCTGACGGTGCTCGGACGGGCCGTGGTGCTGCACCAGCAGGCGGATGACCTGGGCTTGGGCGGGAACGAGGCCAGCCTGCTCAATGGGAACGCGGGGACCAGGCTGGCATGTTGCGTCATCGGGATATCCTCAGACACCCTCTGGAAGACATACCACACTAATTGATGTATTGATGATCACTTGTCATTTGATGACATCATTGGTGACGCCTCATTTGGTGTAATCGATGTCATCTCTATTGTTCATTATTCTATTGCTATGCAACCTCTGGCATAAGAATTTCCTTCGGGATTAATAAAGTTTTATCTTATGTCATTGTAGGCATTTAATTATGTTGAGGTACAACACTTAATAATTTCAAAACACAGACAATTTGTGTATTAACATTCACTGGACACACACACAAGAAAACAGCAAGTAGGGTATTTTATTAACAGAATAAAGTGCGTTATGTGGCCTGGACTATGTGTTTATTCTACCTCTGTTTCTTTACCGTTTTTAATATAGCCTTCATTTTGTGGTTTATTGACTTATTTACGGATATTTACACAACGTGTAATAACTATTATGATCTGTGTCGGTATTATGGAAACATCTGGACATTCAAAACGACATTTTTACACGACACACACATCATACATTCTGCCACCGGGACACACAACGATCTCATTATGGGTGAAAAAAGGTGTACAAACATCCGTGTCAATATTGGACAGTGACTCCAATACCAAGCAGGCTTCACTCTGTCCTCAGGGTCCAGTTCACACACCGTTTAGTCTCTACGTTCACGTGAGCAATGTTCTTAGAACCTTAGAACTCTTCCTTCTCCTCCTTCTTCTTCTGGGGGGAACCGGGGTTCTCTGGGCGCTCCTCAGAAGACCCAGAACCTGGCTCCTGCACGACAGGCGTGTCGTCTCCATGGTGACCAGGTGCCACCGACGCCATGGGGTCGTGTGACCGGGCGTTATCGTTGGTGTTGGTGTCGTTGTCGTTGTCCACAGCCTTGTCAGCGGTGGGCGTTGCGGGCGGAGCAGTGACCGCTACGTGGTCGTGGTCGTGGTCGTCTACAGGGGGTTCGGGGGGGGGCGGCGACGGTGGGGGGGCTTGTTGTGATGATGATTGGTCAGAGTGGCTCGAGCCGGAGCCAGTCGATTGGTCCTGGTGGACGGGCGAGCACTGCCGAGTCGACGCTGGCTCGCCCTCACCTGTGAACGCACAACACAACACAACACGACACTCTTAGTTTGTTTTTCTCCGTGTCGACAGAAATCAAGGAGGCTGACTGAAGCCGCGTTATCAGGGGCGGGTGGGGGGGGGGTGGCTGCAAGGTAGGGTAGCGTCCAGCCAGATAGAATACGGTCTCAGATATCGACGGAGTGATCAAATAACGCTGAGAACATTAAAAGGCCCACCGATCACACCTACAAAATCTCCAACAGATCGCCCACTGATGTAAGGGCGGCCCGTGTTCTGTAGAACCGTCTGAAATATCGCACGCCAGAACTGACCGTTACAAGCCATTACATGCAGTTCCAAAAGTGTCACGTGACTAAAATTGTCATTGTGACATCACGAGTGGGAGTGACTAGTGCCTAGATCAGACTACCAGTCTACCCAGTGGAGCGTACCAACAGGGAGACCAGTCGCCACACATCCAGGTGGACACTCCCACTAAGCCATGCTTAGTGGGAGCCCTATTTATACCTGGTGGTATAAATAGGGCCCCTTTAGCTTCCAGCGGAGCACCATGTGACCGAGAGCGAGCCAGTCAAAGAGAGCGGGAGGAGGCGGGAGGAGACGGGCGGCTCCGGAGGCGTGTCTTACCGTCTGGGCTGCGGGGCGTGAGCAGGGCCGTCTGCGGGGGGGCGTCTGGGGGGGCCGCGCTCCCCCTCCCCTCTGTCCAAACACAACAACGACGACGACGACGACGACAATGACAACAACACGTTACACGTTACTACAACACTGCAGCCCCGGACACCGTGAGCATGAAATATAACACATGATGTCAGTGATTTGAGTCATTTATAGCAGATATTTGAGGGCGACATGTTGAGATAGAGAGACAAAGAGAGACAGAGAGAAAGAGAGAGAGAGTGAAACGTTTGCTGAAGCTCAACAGAGACGTACTTCCACATAATCCCAGGGAAACATTATAGGTCAGGCCTCCATGCGGCAGGAAGAAGGAGAAAAGGAGAGAAGATGAAAGGAAGAACAGAATTTCTTATCGACGTCTTAAAGATGATCAATTAAAGATAGATTATGCGATGAACGATTACACACCGCCATCCAAACTGGTTATAAAGCAGTTGATACGCGAGTCTAGTGAGTCTAGCGTCTAGAACCAGAGATTCCCTGAGAAGCCCGAGAACAATCTAGTTACGATAAGATAAGATAAGATAAGATAAGATAAGATAGAACTTTATTAATCCAGAAGGAAATTCTTGTGCCAGGTTGCATAGCAATACAGTACAATAAAACAATATGGAAATAGATGTAATACATCTGGAAAACAGAATAATATGGAAAACAGAATAATACAAATAAACTAAACTAACAGATTTACAAATGTACAGTCAAAATATACAAATATATAGACAAGATAAGATATTCAGACGCCAAATTTTTTTGGGCATAATTGAAGTGTAATACTGTGATAATAATAATGGTTAGGGGACGTATTGCACCTGACAGAAAGAATATTAAGAATATTGCACATAATGTTGAAAGGTAATGTAGGAGAGGTATTGGACATGATATTAAGAATATTACACATGATGATGAGAGGAGATGAGAGGTAGTATTACAGGTAATATTTAGAGACAACATGATATTATTAATAATAATATAGTACATGATGTTGGGCAGTAATATCCAGTATATAAGCCATTATTTTCTGTAAGGCAGACAGACTGATACTAGCTGGCTTCCTATGTGAGTGGACGTCATGACACGATGTTCTCGCTGAGCGAGCTCCATAACCCACGACCCTGCTCATGCCCTCTTCCTGTGGTGTCATGGAAGGCGTCATGGAGTATCTACCTGGAAGGCTCCACAGTCCAGACACCTCCAGGGTCTTCAGCTTCTTCTCCAGCGCTGCCACTCGGTTGCCGAGGATCCTGGACACAGAAGAGGACGGGTTTGGGGGTGGGGGGGGAGGACTTCGAAAGACACACGCGTGGCCGACGGCTTTAACCACATGGGGCGTCTCACATCAAAAAAGGCAAATTCGATAACACATGTCCACAGCAATGTCCACAACAATGTCCACAACACTTTGCTGGATTGACATCTTTTTCACCCTCTCTCTGTTTCGGCCTTCTATAAACATGTCTTGAGGTACATTTGTGCATGTCAGATCTGCACTGTGACTGGTAACCAGTAGGGCGGCGGTGGTGCTGGTGGGTGTTCTATACTTGTTGGTCTGCCGCTGGTGCTGGATGACCATGTTCTTCTCGTGGATGGTCTCCAGCAGGGCCGTGGCCAGGGACTTGAGGTCCGAGATGGACTGGTGGGTCAGCGGGAGGCTGCAGCCCTTCTCCTCCGACAGCAGCAGCTCCTGGACTGCGCGCGCACACACACACGCACACGCACACACACACACACACGCACACACACACACACACACACACACACACGCACACGCACACGCACACGCACACGGGGGGGGAACGTGCCACCAACACTTCAGTATTAAACCACTGGGTTCGATTCCCCAATGCCCACAGTCTAGGCATCTTTTTGCCAGATGCCCAATCCCGACATGCATTGAGAAAAAGTATGTTGCGTCTGCAAAATAGAAATATATAATATCATACATATGTGGGGCGGCAGTAGCTCAGGAGGTAGGAGCGGTTGTCTGGCAACAGGAAGGTTGCTGGTTCGATCCCCGGGCTTCTCCTCCTAGCTAAGTGTGGAGGTGTCCCTGAGCAAGACACCACCTAACCCTACCTACTCCTCCTAGCTAAGTGTGGAGGTGTCCCTGAGCAAGACACCACCTAACCCTACCTGCTCCTCCTAGCTAAGTGTGGAGGTGTCCCTGAGCAAGACACCACCTAACCCTACCTGCTCCTCCTCCTAGCTAAGTGTGGAGGTGTCCCTGAGCAAGACACCACCTAACCCTACCTGCTCCTCCTAGATAAGTGTGGAGGTGTCCCTGATCAAGACACCACCTAACCCTACCTGCTCCTCCTAGCTAAGTGTGGAGGTGTCCCTGAGCAAGACACCACCTAACCCTACCTGCTCCTCCTAGATAAGTGTGGAGGTGTCCCTGAGCAAGACACCACCTAACCCTACCTGCTCCTCCTCCTAGATAAGTGTGGAGGTGTCCCTGAGCAAGACACCACCTAACCCTACCTGCTCCTCCTAGCTAAGTGTGGAGGTGTCCCTGAGCAAGACACCACCTAACCCTACCTGCTCCTCCTCCTAGATAAGTGTGGAGGTGTCTCTGAGCAAGACACCACCTAACCCTACATGCTTGGATAAAAAGCACAATATAAATGCAATCCATTTACAATCTTATATATCTGCAGATTTTAATATCCACTAAAATAATAAGGTTTATTGCTTTTATATGGGTTAAGTTGGGCATTAAGAACACAACCCATTTTCTAAGCCTTGCATGGAATGCATATTTCATAGGCATATGGGATGCATTCATGTGTTCTATAAAGTGTGCATCTCAGACATCTTTGAGGAGTGTTTGTAGGGTGCAGGCTGCTGGGTCACCTTGCTTCGCCGACAGCACCCCCGTGAGCGCACTGCTGTTGGGTTTACCGCTGAACTTTGAGTTCTTTCTGCTCTCCAGCGCGTTCTGAAATGGAAGGACGGTTTATTATTCATGAGAGACGTTTTAGTCGTTTTTTTAAGTGTCCATTCTTGGGAGGCAAATTACAGAAATGACCCAAGACGTAAATGTGTTGGTCTGGTACCTTGTACTTCATCAAGTTAGTCTTGAGAATGTTGACTTCCTCTTGAAGATGGCTGAAGCGTTCATGTAAATACCTGGGAGACAACATGAGGCAACATTACCAGTTTTTCCATTTCACATCATTTTTGCAAACTTAAAAACAAGACAAACGCTACTGAGCACACATGCCTGTGACTGCCTGGGAGCACATCTGATGAGTAAAGTTACTATTTATTAACTATTTATGCATTTACTGACTTGGAGTGAATTGAGGTTTTTATTATATACTGTTTTAGTCATTTAGCAGGTCCTTGTATCCAAGGGGACAAACAGTCCTTCAGAGCAGCTAGGGGTTAGGCATCTTGCTCAAGAATGCCTACAGATTGCAGAAACTGGGTCTCATAGCTTTTTAGCGTAGCGTTCACCTGAATATACTGAAGGAGTAATCAAGTGTAAATGTTCTTGAATCTTCTTAAGCACACAGTCGATGATATAATCAACTCCGGGCTACAGGCTTGGTCACACCACACCACTAAGCTTGTGCAATCATGTTTTAATCATCTTAGAAACTGTGACGGCCGGAGGGTTCAGCACAGGGGATAAGTAACTTAATATAGTCTAATATAGTTTAATATCGTCTATCAGAGCGCAGGACAAGGCAGCTCTCAATTTTTGAAAAAACAACAAGAAAAACTCATGTCACTGTTCAGGTGAATCCAAAGACAAACAGCAATATTCCATTAAGGCAATGTCCGTCAACATAATTGACTTAGTTCCATAGTCTGTGGTCACAGGCAAACAATTGAGCAGTGACTGTTCTGTTGGTCTGGTTGATTGGGTCAATGAGAAACAGGCGCGCAGTCAGAGCCTGGAAAACGTGGATCAGGAAGGAAGGACCGGGCCGGATCGTGACGGTAACATCTCAATAATACAACCAATCTTAACTTTTAAAGACACAGAGACCATGTTACATGCCTTCGTCTCATCACGCCTGTATTACTGCAACAGCCTTTTATCCTGCCTTAATCGAAAATCGATGAATCGACTCCAGACTGTACAAAACTCAGCTGCCAGGCTTCAAACCAGAAACAAGAGACGTGATCACAGTACTCCTGTTTTAGCTTCTTTACACGGGCTCCCAGTATGTTTAAGAATAGATTTTAAGATTTTACTGATTACATTTAAAGCTATTCATGGCCACTCTCCTAGCTATAACTCTGACCTTTTAGTACCGTACGTGTCGTTACATACTCCGAGGTCTTTTGTCTGTTCCAGAGGCCCGGCTACAAACTACCGGGGACAGAGTGTCGTCAGGGCCCCCGAGGCTCTGGAACGATCTGCCCGAGGAAATCGGGTCAGCTGAGTCAGTGATCTCATTTAAATCCCTTCTTAAAACTACCATACGTTTATCGGAGAGCCTTTCCTGATTTTACCTGAGTTTTTCATTTCTGTGAACTGTTGATTTCTGTGTTGGTTTTCACACACCAAATCAAATTGAAGTGTCTTTTGAAAACGTTCTATGACTTGTCTGTTCTATGTTGCTGCCCTTGGAAAGAACTTTATAACCTTGCTTTATAAAAGTGCTCCATAAATACAGATCATTATTGTTATTATTATTATTATTATTATAATTGGTCCGTCTCTGATTCTCTCTGCAGATCGGTCAGGCCTCAATCCTGTTGACACCTGCCGACCCGGTGGACCACGGTACTCTACCAACTGGCAGGCGGATCTGTCCCGCACACATGTACTGTATGTATGGGTGGACACTCCCACTTGTGATGTCATAAGAGGATCCCTGTGAGGGGTTGGGGGGGGGGGGGGGGGGAGGGGGCCCACCCACCGGTTCTCCATGCAGAGGGCGTCGACGTCCAGCAGGCGGATGTCGTCGTTGCCCAGGATCTGGTTCATCTCCAGGTTGAGGCGGCAGGCCTTCTCCTGGAACACCGTGCGCTCCGAGCTGATGTCCTGCAGCTCGTCTGTCAGAGACCTCACGCTGTGCTCCAGACGCTCGTTCTGAGACACAGAGACGGACACACAGAGACACACACGGAGACAGAGAGACACAGAGACACACAGAAACACACAGAGAGACACAGAGACACACAGAGAGAGACACACAGAGAGAGACACACAGAGACAGAGACACACAGAGACACACAGAGACACACAGAGACACACAGAGACACACAGAGAGAGACACACAGAGACACACAGAGACACACAGAGACACACAGAGAGAGACACACAGAGAGAGACACACAGAGAGACACAGAGAGACAGAGACACACAGAGAGACACACAGAGACACACACAGGCACAGAGACACACACACACAGGAATTAGTGTTAGGACCCAGCAAGATTCCCAACCCCACACCTGCTCATCGATGACAGGAATAAAACAGTGAAGGTGTTCAGAAGGTGTCCTCCATGTCTCCTACCTGCTCCCTGGCTGCCTCCAGCTGCTTGACCAGGTCCTCCCTCTCGTGGGCGGGGAAGTGTCTCGCTCCCACCTCCTCGTCTCCCAGCCTCTGTCTGGTGATGGTCATCCGAAGCAGCTGGACACACACACACACACACACACACACACACACCACACACACACACACACACACACACACACACCGACAACCCCTAATGCGTTACACACTTCAGCTCAGAGCGGTGAGGTTTTGTCCGTGGACCAAAGAAGATAAAAATAATTGTCAAAACAGCACCACTCTCACTGTCCGCTTGTCTGGCCTATTTCAGTTAATTTCACTTAATCAGCTGAAAATTGCAATATTATTCCGCGGTGCTTTGAGCGTATTTATTATTGCATTGTCATGGAAAACATTTGGTCGATATTCCTATTTGACCGTTGTTGTTAATGTTGGATTTGTGGCACATTGATTGAGAACTCTCAGAACGTAAAAAGGCAGAGGTGTCCCATTATTGGACAACTGAACAATTCCAACACCAATTGACCAATTACCAATTGACCAATCAGGACCCAGTATTCCCCAAGGCTGCGTGTTAGCCTGAGTAAGACCAGAGGAGACGGTACCTTGTTGTCCCCTTGGGCCTCGGCTAGACGCTGGGTCATCTCCTTCACCTCCTCCGTCAGCTGCTTGTTGCTTTCCCTCGAGTCCCGCAGCAGCTGGGACAAGTTCACCTGGTTTGGGGAAAACACACACAAGTCCGCCTCTAAAATATGACGATGGTACGGGAGCGGGTAGAGGCTGGATCACAACGTCACAAGATCTATCTGGATCCATTATTTAAAGGGGCAATGTGCAAGATTATTAGCTTAAAGATGAACTACAACTATCAAAGGGAATGTGAAGAAATAAGTTTTTATACAGTTTTATATATTGTGTTGCAGAGATATTTACTTAAGTTAGTGCCTTTAACTCAAATCAACCAGAGAAAGGTAAATACCTGGTTCCTTTTTTCAGGTGGCAAATCTCCATCCTAAAAGAACAGAACAAACACAAACAAAATAAAACACTTAAAGTCCAACACACGATCTGCAATAATTGAATATATAGTAATACTACTAAATATTCACCCATGTATCAGATGCTTTGATCCAGAGTACTCGCAGTGAAGTTCAGAAACATTAATGGACCACAGCACAAAGTTCTACCTCTTATCTTATCTTATGTCACAGCAGAGCACCGCCGACCACCACCAACCACAAAACAAACATCTCTGGAATACATTTGCGCTCACAATGAGTTCCCGGTATTTCTTCTTGAGGCCCTGGTGTCTCTCCCGGAGCTGGTTGGCCATCAGCTGGTACTGATCCCGCTCCTGCTGACACGTGTCCAGCTCCTTGGACAGAATGAGCAGCGCCTCCTTCTTGCTCTCCAGCTTACGCTTGCAGACCACAAACTGTGTTGGAAAAAAACACAAAAAACACAAAAAACACACCTGGTTTTATAATAGGGCCCCACACACCTGGTGGTATAATAGGGCCCCTCTACAGTCATATCTACCTGAGCGTGTTGACATGAGAAAGATCGCTTATCGCAGGGGACCAGGGCCATGACAATATACTGTAATATACCGTAACATACTGTAACATACTGTTATATACTTTATATACTGTAACATACTGTTATATACTGTAATATACTGTAACATACTGTTATATACTGTAACATACTGTAACATACTGTTATATACTGTAACATACTGTTATATACTGTTATATACTGTAACATACTGTAACATACTGTTATATACTGTAACATACTGTTATATACTGTTATATACTGTAACATACTGTTATATACTGTAACATACTGTAACATACTGTTATATACTGTAACATACTGTTATATACTGTTATATACTGTAACATACTGTTATATACTGTAATATACTGTAACATACTGTTATATACTGTAACATACTGTAACATACTGTTATATACTGTAACATACTGTTATATACTGTTATATACTGTAACATACTGTTATATACTGTTATATACTGTAACATACTGTTATATACTGTAACATACTGTTATATACTGTAACATACTGTTATATACTGTTATATACTGTAACATACTGTAACATACTGTTATATACTGTAATATACTGTAACATACTGTTATATACTGTAACACTGTAACATACTGTTATATACTGTAACATACTGTTATATACTGTTATATAACTGTTATATACTGTAATATACTTGTTGTACTGTTTATTTTGTATACTGGTATATCTATTACTTTCGAGCTAGACCATAACTCGTTCTGTATTGAGCTACTGCGGATCAAGTGATATACTGCTGGATAGAGCACTATCTTGTGTAACCTCATTATGATCCCCACGTAACGAGCGTATCTGTTTTTATTTATTATGGGAGGTAACTGAGGTTGAACAGAGGTGAGAGGGGGGGTATCACGGTATGCAACATAACCGAGGGATACAAGTGCACCGACACAATTGCACAGAAAGTGTACCGGCCTAAATTGAACAAGCCCCCTGCCATCCCCCCTGCCCTCTATACACACACACACACAGACTCACACACACACACACACACACACACACAGACTCACACACACACACACACAGACTCACACACATACTGTTATATACTGTAATATACTGTAACATACTGTTATATACTGTAACACTGTAACATACTGTTATATACTGTAACATACTGTTATATACTGTTATATACTGTAACATACTGTTATATACTGTAACATACTGTAACATACTGTTATATACTGTAACATACTGTAACATACTGTTATATACTGTAACATACTGTATATACTGTTATATACTGTAACATACTGTAACATACTGTTATATACTGTAACATACTGTTATATACTGTAACATACTGTAACATACTGTTATATACTGTAACATACTGTAACATACTGTTATATACTGTAACATACTGTAACATACTGTTATATACTGTTATATACTGTAACATACTGTTATATACTGTTATATACTGTAACATACTGTTATATACTGTAACACTGTAACATACTGTTATATACTGTAACATACTGTTATATACTGTAACATACTGTTATATACTGTAACATACTGTTATATACTGTAACATACTGTTATATCATACTGTTAATTACTGGAAGATTACTTTAATACTGTTCTATACAGTACTGTAATATACTGTAACATACTGTTATATTACTGCTATATACTGTTATACTACACCACGATCACACTGCCGCAGGTTAAAGGTCAATCGGAATTAATTACTGGAAGCTTAACAATTTCATTCAAAAAAAGAGAAAAAGAAGAGAAATAGAATCACGTCTCCAGGCCATTTGATCAAAAATAAAGAAATAAGGTATTTGATTGAAGTGACATTGCAGGATAACTGCATTAACGCAGCTGGATATACATATACAGATATATATATATATATATATATTATATATAATATATACATTACAACACAGTATAATATATAAATAAGGGGGGAATTGATACTCGTATTGATTTTAGATGGATCGTATCGACGCTCATGAGCAATGAATAACAGATAATATTAACATGAATGATAATAACATGATGATAATAACATGATAATGATGATATAAACATGATAAATATATAATAAAACAATGATGATATGATAACATGAATGATCAACATGTATGATTATTACATGATAATACAACAACATGATAATTGTTAACATGACAATATTAACATGATAATATTAACTATCAGTCAAGAATTAACATTGATAAATATTAACATTGGCCATATTTATGATAATAATTAACATGACGATATTATGATAATAATAACATGACAATAATAACATGATAATAATAACATGATAATAATAACATGTGTGTCACCTCGTTGACCATCGCCTGCCAGTCGCTCTCGCTGCGTCGGCTGCTCGTCGTCGCGTCCATCGTCGCGTCTCATGAATGAAGTAATGATGAAGTCATTAATGATGAAGTCATGAACCCGTCCCAGTAACGACGTCCCGGGGGGCTGCGGACCAGCTCGTCCCAGTAACGACGTCCCGGGGGGCTGCGGACCAGCTCGTCCCAGTAACGACGTCCCGGGGGGCTGCGGACCAGCTCGTCCCAGTAACGACGTCCCGGGGGGCTGCGGACCAGCTCGTCCCAGTAACGACGTCCCGGGGGGCTGCGGACCAGCGCGACACGGTCACCACTCCGGACGTCCAGAGCTCCGGGGATACACGTCACTTCCGTCACATCCGCCCACCTCATCGACGACGATCGACGTCACGTCCGGATACATTTTAAATTAAAAAGTGTAATGAATTTTTTTATTTACTTTAATCTACAAAAATATGAACAGAATGATGTACATATATATAATATAATAATAATAATAATAATAATAATAATAATAATATAATAATGTTTAAATATCTTTTTTCTGTTTTGGATAAACTACATTCTATGTCCTATTAATATAATACAATAATAACACAAATTTAACTTCACTTTGTTATATTATTTATTTAATTGCTCACATCATTTGGGGGCCGCGAATATACAAAGAAAACAAGACTATTGGGTTCTTAATCTTGTAGATGACTTTGACATACATATTGCATAGTAATAGTGAATAGTTTGGTGTGACATTCAGGGATATTAGGCACTCTGTTTTATTCTAAAAGCGTAACATAGATTTTCTTATTGCATTATTGCGAACACGGGTATGTTCTGCGGGTAACATTCACGTATAGTTTTGGTAAGCACAGTAGTTCACTCTGGCATGTGTTGTACACAAGGCATGTTGTTAGGCATGTAGCGTTTGATCGTGGTGTTAAATATTACAAAGGATTCAGGACGACATCATTGTCATACATGATCTGTAGTACAAATGTGATCACCAGAGGCTCCTTTTCTTGTAGATCATCTCTTGTGATTTCATACCCATGCATTTCATGTCTTGTTTTCTTTCATTCACATACATTGCGATAGAAACAGTTTCAAGTTGCGTGTTCACTCTCTGCAACGATATGTTCAACTCACTGCCATAATACTCGATATAAAGTAGTGCAATACCAGAACCCTGCCTCAATGTTTGCCTTGGACATATTAAGCGATATTGTGTTGCATAAAAGCAAAAGTATTTGAACTTTGAACCACCTGCTTTTGACCCCTGCGGGTCTAAACAGTCACAACGCTAGTAGCGCAGCGCTACCGCAAGCTAGCTCCGCGCTACAAGCTCAGGTCTACGATGACGTGCTCGAACACCATGGACTTCCCCTTCAGGCTAGAGGAGAAGATGAAGGTCCTGCGGTCAGTGTTCACCACGGTGAAGGAGCGAGGCGACTGCACATAGATGTCCTTGAACTTCAGGAAGCTCTGGCTCTCGGCGTCCCACAGGTAGATCTGCGTGAACGAGTAGTCGCTGCCCAGCGCCAGGTAGCGTCGCTCCCCGAAGGTGAAGGGCTGCAGCACCATGGCCCCGCGGGATGGCAGCACCTGCACCTCGGTGAACTGCTGCTTGCCGGGGGTCCACTTCAGCACCCGGGAGTCCCCGATGTAGCAGGCCAGCGCCAGGTAGGTCTCCCCGCTGCCCCCGCCCACCCGGAAGGCCTTCACCGCCAGCACCTCGTCCCGCCTGGGCGGGGATATCCCCGTGCGGCATGAACTTCAGGGTGCTCTTGTTCCACATGTAGACGGTGGGCGCTGGGAGCGGCTGGAGATCACCAGGTAGGACTTGCTGTCCACCTGGAGGAACTCGGCGTCGGTGTCGCGGAACCACTCGTGGAGGAACTGGTAGGAGAAGAAGCCGGTCTCGTTGCGTTCGGGCCGGTCCGTCCACTTGTAGAGCGTGGAGAGGCCCGCCTTTGGAGCTGTCCACAATCAGGAAGAACCAGTCGCCGTCCATCTGGAAGACCTCGATGTCGTTGGGCTTGGAGATGTTGAACACCTCGATGGTCTGGAAGGGCGGTGAACTTGTTCTGCTGGTCGTCAAACTTGTAGATGTGGGAGCCGCCGAAGAGCTGGGTGACGAGGATCAGGACGTGGTCGTCGATCACCACGGACTTGCAGCCACCACGGACTCCCTGTGGAGGAAACCACCGGTTATAAATGGACTGCATTTATATCATCGCTTTTATTCAAAGTGCTTTACTGTGTTGCTCACATTCACCCATTCATACACCGACGGCGGTGTCAACCATGCAACGGTAACAACCAACACGTAGGAGCAGGTAGGGTTAGGTTGGTGTCTTCGCTCAGGGACACCTCCACACTTAGCTAGGAGGAGCAGGTAGGGTTAGGTGGTGTTCTTGCTCAGGGACACCTCCACACTTAGCTAGGAGGAGCAGTTGGGTTAGTGGTGTCTTGCTCAGGGACACCTCCACACTTAGCTAGGAGGAGCAGGTAGGGTTAGGTGGTGTCTTGCTCAGGGACACCTCCACATTAGCTAGGAGGCAGGGCCGGGGATCGAACCAGCAACCTTCCTGTTGCCAGACAACCGCTCTTACCTCCTGAGCTACTGTCGCCCCGCCCCCCCAGCTACTGCCATTATAAAAAAATATAGTTTCTTATAATAATTGATTCTGAGCCAAATAACCGTGTGTAACTTTTTTGTCAGACCCTCCCTTTGGTAAAAATAAGTGGGGAACCCTGGTGTAGCTGGTGTAGCCTAAGATGGTATTCTTTGTAATTTTGTTATTTTTCCCAAACCTGTAATGTTAATCAAAACTTCCTGAAGTTCATCTCGATGTGGTCCCACTCCATGACCACACAGCTGTTGGAGCTGGGCGCTTGCCATTGGCAACGTAGATGTCCTCTTTGGAGGAGAAGATGTCCGCCGACATGGACTGGATGGGGATGGCCTGGTGTCGGATGAAGTCTGAGAGACACACGGAACCGGGAACAACAGTAACACGTTACTCTACTACTGCAGCCTATTTACAAACATTCAAACATATTGGAATATCTGAAATATCTGAAGCTTTTTCAATGAAATAAAATGCACATTTAAGAAAAGAAAGATAGTAGAAACTTTGCGTTTGCTCAAAAAGTACGCGACACACATAAGAATGAAAACAATAGAATAAATAAATGTACAGTGTATAAGCTTAATAGAGGAACAAAACAAATATTTAGCATTTTCATTTAGCAGACACTTTTGTCCAAAGCAACATACAATAAATACATTTGTCTGAAGGTAGTGGAACAAGAATATAATCGCTGACGCACAGTATGACTCATAATTGCTAGTTTAATAGAAAGAGTTTAAGCACTCATAAATGCAATGTTAGTCGAACCATTTTCAATCAGTTAACCCCTTGCTGGTAAACAACAAGATAGCTAGGATAAGATGCTATGCAACGCTAAGCACTATTTTTAAGTTCCAGGACATACGAACAAACAAACAAGTATGTTTGTACATCGTATCTGACATGAATTAGGAAAAATGATTGTTTTCAAGCTCTCAGGTGTGTGTGTGTGTGTGTGTGTGTGTGTGTGTGGTGGTATCCACGGGGAGCACCTGTGGAGATGCAGTCCCCGTGGGGCAGGGGCAGGTCGTTGAGCCTACGGCCCTTCATGTGGGCGGGGCCGGAGCAAAGCGCGTCGGACACGGTGGCGTTGGTGGTCTTCAGCCACACCATCAGCCAGCGCGTCTCGCAGTTACACTGGAAGGAGTTTCCCCGCAGGTCCCTGGAGACACGCAGGGAGAGAGGACCAGGTTACTGTCCTCCTCATGATAGCCCTACAAACACTGTTATATAGTATAGCATCGTACGTCGTATCATATATATCACTGATTATTTATTTCAGCGTCACTGGGGATATCAGCATCATGTTGCTGCCATCCATATCAGTGAAGGAGAGGAGGAAGGGTGATGGAAGATAGAGAGAGAGGAGAGCGAGAGAGAGAGAGAGAGGGACGTGGGGGTCGAGACAGAGGCAGAGGAGAGACAGAGACAGACACAGAGAGAGAGAGATAGACAGAAGAAAGACAGAGAGAGAGAGACAGAGGGAAACAGAGAGATCCAGAGAGAGAGAAAGACACACACAGACAGAGAGAGAGAGAGAGACAGAAAGAAAGACAGAGCGAGAGAGACACAGATAGACAGACAGAGAGAGAGAGAGAGACCGAGCGAGAGAGAGAGAGAGAGAGAGAGAGAGAGAGAGAGAGAGAGAGAGAGAGAGAGAGAGAGAGAGAGAGAGAGAGAGAGACAGAAACAGAGACAGAGACGGAGAGAGGGACAAACAATTGAAATTGAAATTGAAATTGAAACAGAGAGACACACAGTCAGAGAGAGAGGGAGAGAGATATAGAGACAAACAGACAGACAGAC
>PIJE02000712.1:12994-69818 GCA_002895965.2 Coryphaenoides rupestris | reverse complement strand
CTTCCTGCTGCAGTGTAAACCGCGACTCACAGCTCCACCAAGGAGTGCCAAGTCGAAGAAAGATCTCTGGGCAGAAACAGCACTGCCGTTGTTGGCCACGCGACCTTACAAACACAACATAGGCTCGGCCGAGAGCCAACGCTACCCCAGTCTCGTTTGCGTAAATAACATACGCGCGTTTCTTGTACCTGTTTCACTTGCACACCGCAGGAAAAGTGTGAAGTAATTTTATCAGAGGCAGTGCGCCGCAGACTTACAATGACTGAGATCCCTCCAGACCTCGTAAGGCGAATTTGCGTGATCCTTTCAATCTTGTTTCCTTCAATAAATCTACAAAACAACAAGCACACACACTTAACACACTTATTCAGGAAGTCGCTGCACGGTCATTTTCAGCTTTATTTGATTGTAGCCTTTCTCTCAGGACAAGATACACATGGACCGTAGCTACGACTTACAAATATTCAAGACGATGAAAGTCCAAAAAGGCGTCATCTTTATGATGGTCAAAGAATTGAGTTTAGACCTATTACAGGAGGAGAACAAACATCTTTAATTAATTGATTTAGTCACAAGCACCACACAACAACAACACTAACTAACCATGTCACCAGGACTACCAGGGATGTACTGTAACACAAAGTGGGCAATATCAATATTATTTTTAAATCAATGTTAAAAGTAGTTCTTTCCCTGTCTAACTCTACAGCAGCCTGCAGGAGAGGGCATGAGCCGAGAACCAGCTCCTTCTGCTGAGCGCTCAGCGATAGAGCCACGTTTCACCATGCTCCTGTCACAGCAAAACACACCACATTCTGAATTAGGACTTCAACCTTTATTATCCGATTTACCTTACAATTTAACAATATAGACCATAAGACCCAGGGGCATGCACAAACAAAGCCAAGCGAATGCCTCTCACATGTAACACTGGCTTTTCAGCCCTCAGCCATCTTAAACGCAATATTAGGAAATGCACCATAATCACTGCTATTCAGCGATTACAACTTTTGCTGCTACTTACAAGGAATTGCTGGTCATTGGGAAATAGTCTCTGCGGATTGCGAGCCCACGCAGATGCATGTATCCTTGGAGCAGGCGAGCATCCTGAAGCGCATTTAAAACAACCCTCTCTAGATTCCACCGCTGGACCAAAACCCATGAGAAGCAGGCGACACTTAGCCAGGAGCCATGTGTAAATAATTCGCCCCATAAAACGACGGTGGTGCAGTGTATTGTTGTCAATCCGACAATCGGTGTGTAGGAATAAAGCCCAGCTGCGGTAGCCGCTGCGCAGAGACCACCATGCGGTCCCGGGGATCCTGGAAAAAACGCGCAGCTGCAGATTCAGTCCGGAATGCAACGTCGGCTTAATATTCTCCTTCAACACACACACACACACACGCACACACACACACACACACACTTCAACACTTCAACACAACACCAACAACCACATATACGCTCTAGATAGACATGAAGAAAGAGACAATAGATGTGTGTGTGTGTGTGTGTGTGTGTATGTGTGTGTGTGTGTGTGTGTATGTGTGTGTGTGTGTGTGTGTGTGTGTGTTGTCATTCAGGGAGTGGACGTCTGTTAAGGCGGCACCCAGAGCCACTTCAGAACCATGGAGAGCTCCTATGGGGGCCTCACGACCATAGAATAAAATAAAATAGACTTTACTTTTTTTAAGATAAGATAAGATAAGATAAGATAAGATAAGATAAGATAAGATAAGATAGAACTTTATTGATCCCGAAGGAAATTCGGGATCAACCAAATGTGCCAGGTTGCATAGCAATAGAATAAATCAATAGAGACATAAACAGTAGAACAATGAAAATAATATAACAGATTTACAAATTTACAGTAAGTAAGTCCTAGGAGAAGTATACAAATATAGGTAAGATAAGATATTCAGTCAGCAAAAACAATTTGGCTATAATTGAAGTGTAATAAAAGGGTAATAATAATAATAATGGTAAGAGGAAGTATTGCCTATGATATAAAGAATATTAAGAATATTGCGCATTTACATTCACATTTACATTTAGGGCATTTATCAGACGCTTTTATCTAAAGCGACTTACAAAGAGTACATTTGTTGAAGGAGAGACAGCAATATATCACTGTGGTACCTGAAGATAAGAATAGAGCTGCACATGATTATAAAAGCTAATAGTATTGCACATGACATTAAGAATATTAATGTCATGTGCAATACTTCTCCTCAATATTATTCTCATTGTTATTTACCCCTTTCCTCTCCTCTAAGATATATATTTCAGCCAAGTACCCCATTTCAAGTTAAAGTGACATGCTCCTATTCGAAAGACGTCGCCGACCGTTTCATGTGTTACTATGCTACTATTCATATAACTGCAAAGTCATATGAAATTGTATCAAGGGGGTATTCGTTTATTTGCTTACGATTGTTATGTGATTGCATAACCAATGTTAAAACAACAACAGTGGTCCCCTGCAGTGCTTCAAAGGGCCCCTAGAGGCACACGGGCCGCCATTTGGGCAACACTGTAACAGAGGGTCACTTAATGCCACAAGCAGTCAGCCTATTTAGACATGAAGCCCTTTCACACTTGCATCACCTTATTGTATCTCATGGTATGGTAGGGAGGGAATTACATCTGGAATGCATGGAGCCATCTATAAATACAATACCATAAATGAACATGTCTGTCCGCCAGTCTGTCTGGCTTAATGTCACTATATTTAATATTACAGCGTTACATCATGCTTTTAGGAAGCTGTTGTTAATAATATGGGCCACTTGAGGGGGCTGGATTATTAAGGTATTTCACAGCCTTGAACCATAAATACATTGAGGAATGCTGCACTATTTTTATTGCTGCACGACAAGTGATGTCGTGTAGTCGTGTGGTAATGTCGTTTTATTCTGGAGGAGGAGGAGGAGGAGGAGGAGGAGCACCTGGAGTACACGGACATGTACCTGAACAGCAGGACACCGGAGGAGTCTGACACCGAGGAGGAGGAGGAAGAGGAGGAGGAGGACACCGGCGAGGAGGAGCGCCAGGACCGCGAGGAGAGCGAGGTGCTGGACGACGAGTCGCACTACATCACCACGCACGAGATCCAGCTGACGGAGCTCGACCACGACGTGGACTCCTGCGACCACCCGGACGGCGACGGCGGCGGCGGGGTGGGGGGTCGTCCCGGGTCCGGCGGGGACGGCGAGGACGACAACCTGGTCTACACGTTCGTGGACTACGCGAGGCTGCTCCAGTACCCGGGGGGGCGGGGCGACGACGACGACGACGGCGGCGGCGGCGGCAGCTCGGACGACAGCGCGGGAAAAGCCGCCATCAGGCTGGGTCCGAACCAGGAGCGGCTGATCCACGTGTCCATCGAAGCCGCGCCATCGGACGGCTCGGACGCCTTCTCTCCCGCCACCGACGTCGGCGGTGGCGGGAGAGTCGGGAGAGCTCCCGCCGCCTCCGCCGCCGCCGCGGGGGGGTACCACCACCGGGGCCGCGGCGGCTGTGACTTCATCCCGCCGCCGGGACGCCAGCACCTCGCCACCAAGCTGCGGTGGAAGGACGTCAACTCGAGCGGCGCGTCGAGTTCCATCAGCGAGCTGGACGACGCCGACAAGGAGGTGCGCAACCTGACCGCCAAGACGTTCCGCAGCCTGGCGTGTCCCTACTTCGACGCCATTCACCTCGGCGCCACGTCCAGCGAGTCGTCCTCCGTGTCGGAGTACGGCCTGGGCCTCAACAAGTGGTCGGCGTACGTCAACCTGAAGCACGGCGGCCACGCGTCCCGGCAGCGAGGACGCGGCCTCTTTACGCGCAACGGTTCGAGCGCAACCGTCGCGCTGAAAAAGGCGGGAGGTGGGAGACACGTGGCTCCCGCCAAACAACCTGCTGCTGCCGCCGCTGCGTCCTCCCCCTCCAACGCGACGTTGACGCCAGAGCTGCCCCAGTGGGGTGACGTCATTACGTTGACAGAAACGATTAACGTCCACGTGGAGGCGGAGTTACCTGAGGGCGGGAGACACTCGAGGTGTCACAAGCACTGCACCAAAGAGGGCGGTGGGGTCAACGGGAGCACGCAGAAGCGCGCCACCATCGCATCGAGCCACCTGAAAAGCGTGATCTCCAAGAAGATGCAATTCGAACACGAGCGCAAACTAGAGCGAGGCGACCGGGCGGCGCGTTCTCCGTGCCCACAGTGCGGAGAGCAGGAGCTCGGCCAGGCGAGGGGCGGCCCGCACAGGCGGTCCTCGGAGGCGGGCTCAGAGCTCACCGTCAACTCTCTCGATGAAATCGCCTACGAAGGTCTGAGGCCTCACTCCCGCGAGACCAAGGAGGAGAAGAAGGACTCCGGGGACTCGCCAGAGAGGGGAGCCGCGGAGAAAGTCGATTCGACCGAGCCGCCCAAAGCTCAGCTGAACCGCAGCCACTGCAGCGCCTTCACTTTGCTAAAAGCTGAGCCTCCCGGTGTCCACGCCGCCGCCGCCGCCGCCACCTCAGCTCAGGGCGGCACCGGCGGCAGTGGCGTTGTCAACAAGTTGTCCCATCTCTTCGTCCCGGACCTGTCGGCGTTGCACGGTGGCAAAGAACCGCCCGGTACGGACCGAAAAGACGACAACGAGAAGGTCGCCAAACCGCCAGAGATAAAGATCCGCTTGAGGAGCGCAAAGGAGAACCACGGTCACATGCTAAATATTGCTAACCTGCTAACGCCTAAAATAAGTAACACGGTGAAAACACTGAGGACGACGGGATACTCGAGACTGCAGGTCCTCTCGGCCCCAGACAGGGTTCCTCACTTCACAGTCAGAGACATGAGGGAGAACAAATGTAAGTTTCAAATGCCCATCTATCATGTCAGGGATGTGCGCAAGTTGGTGAAGAGCTCCTATAACTTTGTTGCCACTGACAACGGCGACAACAAGTGTCCTACGTCCGCGGCGGTAGCGGTCCCAGTCCCGGGGGCAGCGGCAACGACGACGTCAGAGGTTTATGAGGACATGCGCAAAAAAGACTCCGTAAAACACGTGTCGCCCTCTCCCATTTTTATCAAGTGCAATTCGGTGAAAACGAACGGCAGCTGTCAGCAGCCTCCGGAAACCAGCGAGTCGTCCCAGCAACAGAAACCAGCGGAGGCCAGCAGGTTCTCACCCAAAGTGGGGGAGTGTTTGTCCTCACACTGGTCGGCGGCGAAGGCGACACCTGCCGTGGTCAAGCAGCCCAACCCTGAGCAGCAGAGAGCGGAGAGGCCGGCGGGGGACCCGAGCGAGAGGAAAAACGACCCCAAGGTGCCGAACCAGGCGGCACTGGAGAAGCTGCAGGCGGCGGTGAAGACCATGGAGCAGTTGTACGTCTTCGACCGGAATGAGTGGAAACGCAGAAGCCACGCGGTACCTCAGCAGCAGCCGGTCAACCACGTGGCAACACAGCAGCAGCCGGTCAGCCACGTGGTACCACAGCAGCAGACAGTCAGCCACGCGTTACCCCAGCAGCAGACGGTCAGCCACGCGGCACCTCAGCAGCACCCGGTCAGCCACGCGCCACCTCAGCAGCAGCCGGTCAGCCACGCGGGACCTCAGCAGCAGCCGGTCAGCCACAGCCACGTTCTGTCTCTCATTGCCAGCGAGGAGCGCGTGGCAAGGGGGGGTTTGAGGGCCGGGCGCTCCGGCGACGCGACCGCCGGCAGCAGGACGACCGCCCAAACCTTCACAACGCATGCCTCGACCTCCGGAACAGCCCCAGATAAAGACAGTAAAGGTGTCATTCACGTCCCCGTAAACAGAGAGCCGATCAGGGCCCAGCCACAGCTGAGCAAGACGTTCTGCGAGAAGAGCGTGCTGCACCTGGACAAGAGCAAGAAGATACCCGTGAGCATACGTCCGCAGAACCAGGCTCTGTCTCAGGCGTCCTGCACCCTCAAGAGAGCCAAGACGCCAGGGGCTCCGCAGTTATTCAAGATAGAGGTCCCTAAAGATGGGAGGCAGGTAGACCAGGGAAAGGCCCCAACAGCCAACAGCAGTCCCACTACTGCTGCCACAGCCACTCCGTCCAACGTAGGAGACCCCGGGAACTACCTGACGATACCCAGGCAAGGGTACACCAGTGAGATCCAACTGCTTCACCCGCCAAACACCAAGGGGGATCCCGCCACCACCACTAAGCCCAAGACGGGGACGTCTCAGAGGCCTGAGTGTGCACAAACCCACCCTGTGGTCCTTCAGAACCATCCCGCCAACATGGACTGTCCCTCCGCTACCATCTACCACCACCCCCGCCACCACCACCAGCCCTCCTCTGCATCTCCGCCGCAAGGTGCTCCTCCTCAGCCAGGGCTGTTCCGCTTCTCTCCGTCCACCTCCTCCCCGTCCCCCTCCCCTGGCTCTGAGCCGCCGCTGACCCAGCGCAAGATGCTCCTGGACATCACCACGGGCTACTACTACCTGGTGGACACGCCCCTGCAGCCCGCCATCAAGCGGCTGTTCGACCCGGAGACGGGCCGCTACGTGGACGTGCCTGTGTCCCACTCCCCCGTCACCCCCATCCCCCTGTCCCCGCTGACGCTCAGCCCCGGGGCCTACGGAGCCACCCCCGCCGCCTACATGATCTACCCGGGGCTGATGGTGCCCCCCTCGCCCACCCTCGCCCCCCAGGCTGACGCCCTCCTCCCCGCGGCGGGCACGACGAGCGGGCTGCCGATTCCACCGTCATCGTCGGCGTCGCCTGCGAAGTACAGCCAGCAGCAGGAAGTGGCCGTGGCGGGCGCCGAGAGCCCGTACTACAGCGCCACGCGGGAGGCCGCGCACGTGCCCTCGCTTCAACTTCCTGCCGCGGCGGGGCTGGGGGGACATGTGGCCGGCAGGTGCGGCGGTGGCGGCGGCGGCAGGAAGCCCGTTATCAGCATCACAACTCAACAGGGCCCCAGAATAATCGCTCCGCCTTCCTTCGACGGCACCACCATGAGCTTCGTGGTGGAGCACCGGTGAACCCGCCAGGGAAACATTCGTAAGTCCCGTCTCTCGGTTCCTAATGCGCGATGTTTGCTGCTAACTTTGTGGATCGGTGCGTAGCGTACACACCGGTGTTGCGCAGGTGATATGATGCCTATATTGGGCCGTGGCCTAAAGTAAGCCTCCACTACCGACTTAGTTGTAACCTTGAGTATTTATACGGCGATCTCGGCGATGCCATTGTAACGCATCAACGATCCGTCCCTCCTCTTGGCCGGGGGCTTACGCTGTGCCACACAATTACACTATGACGACCTTGGCGCTGAGGTCACATGGATCAGATGGGCTTACATGATCGGTCCAACATGGACTCAGTGGTCCATGTTTGGATGGGACTCTTGTGTGAAGGCACACGTGGGCGAGGGATGACGGGGCCAAGCTGGGTGATGCTGGTGTGAGGAGCCAGCTATGGCGTGTGGTGGGTGTTTTTGGGGGAGATTAGGTGGCTGGTCTGTGTGTGTGTGTGTGTGTGTGTGTGTGTGTGTGTGTGTGTGTGTGTGGGGTGAGGCGGGTGTGGATGGGGGTGTAGGTGTTAATAGACATGCAGCATTTCCATGACAGGAAACCCGACTCTCATGAACTTTGGCTGGGCTCGCTTGGGGGATAATATTTGAAACCGCGTCCAGGTCCAGGAGCTGGACGCGGTCGAGCCAGTCTCTTTTCTCTCTGCGTTACCCAACGCGAGGCGATGCTGCTGTGCTATGCTGCTATGCTATGCTGCTATGCTATGCTGCTAGCCGCGTGAGACCTGTGTTTGTTTACATGGTGCGTCCGCGGCCTGAGAGAGGCTCCCAGATGAAGTGTCGCAAGGAGAGAGATCCCTGATTATCGAGATTGTGTTTCAGAATGTGTCTCACCTCGCATGTTCCGGGAAATATTATCGAACTCACACCCTTTCTATCTGTCTGGCTGTCTATCTCGGAAAATGGAACTCATTTAGAATGGATTGCATTTATATCATCGCTTTCATCCAAAGTGCTTCACAGTGTCGCCTCACATTCACCCATTCATACACAGACGGCGGTGCCAACCATGCAAGGTAACAACCAACACGTCAGGAGCAGGTAGGGTTAGGTGGTGTCTTGCTCAGGGACACCTCCACACTTAGCTAGGAGGAGCAGGTAGGGTTAGGTGGTGTCTTGCTCAGGGACACCTCCACACTTAGCTAGGAGGAGCAGGTAGGGTTAGGTGGTGTCTCGCTCAGGGACACCTCCACACTTAGCTAGGAGGAGAAGGTAGGGTTAGGTGGTGTCTCGCTCAGGGACACCTCCACACTTAGCTAGGAGGAGCAGGTAGGGTTAGGTGGTGTCTCGCTCAGGGACACCTCCACACTTAGCTAGGAGGAGCAGGTAGGGTTAGGTGGTGTCTCGCTCAGGGACACCTCCACACTTAGCTAGGAGGAGCAGGTAGGGTTAGGTGGTGTCTTGCTCAGGGACACCTCCACACTTAGCTAGGAGGTGGAGGAGCCCGGGGATCGAACCAGCGACCTTCCTGTCGCCAGACAACCGCTCTTACCTCTTGTGTGATATATTCATCACACAGTACAACCGTACAGCACAATGACAATATCTGTGTTAGTTTATATTGTTCTAACATTTCAGAGATATACATGCATTGTATATTACATTACAAATGATGTTGTGATTGTGTAATAATTGGATTATACATTGGGTCATTAGCAGAATTAGCACATTAACAGAAAGCATATTACATTAATACACACGCTCAAGCCAGCAACAGCTATTAAATATTGTTATTCATACAGAAATATCACATTTTCATTGTCATTTATGGGAAAAAGTGGTCAGTAGTTTAAATATAATATTTAATATATATACGTTTTTCAGTTTTACATCACATTAAGTGGTCAGTCGTCATGGTGGTTAATGAGCAAGACTTTAACACATATTTATTAATGACGCAAGAATGAACTTCTTGCGTCTATTTTAAAATAAAGATATTTTTAACGAGGTGAGCGCTCAGACGAGCTCTGCATGAATCTTCATCCTCAGCCTATTTGTGGAAATGAAAAGAATATTCCACCAACGCTAGCATAGAGTAGGAGGGGTCGGGGGGGTGGTAGTAGTGGAAAGAGAGAGAGAGAGAGAGAGAGAGAGAGAGAGAGGAAGTGTGTTTGTGCGTATGTGTGTGTGTGTGTGTGTGTGTGTGTGTGTGTGTGTGTGTGTGTGTGTGTGTGTGTGTGTGTGTGTGTGTGTATACGTACACACATGGGTGTATATGTGTGTGCATACGTACATACGTGTGTGTGTGTGTGTGTGTGTGTGTGTGTGTAAGTGTCAACTCAGTGCGTCTCTACTGTCTGTTGACTTAGCGAGGGGAGGGGAGGTGCTCGAGGGGAGGGGAGGGGCTCGAGGGGGTTCTGGCGGAGGAGGCTCTAGTGGGCGGGGCCACGGCTGGCAGGTGGGCGTGTCCCGGGGGTGGCGGTGATGTGGGACGGAGGGAGGGAGGGAGGGAAAGGTCAGGCAGTTGGGGGGGGGGTCGGGGGGGTATTTGTTGTGCTGACGCAGGGAGAGAACAGCTGCTGCCCGGGGGCGGGGCCAACTTTTTATAGCCCTCCCCCCAACCCCCCCCACACCCCCCCCCCCACCTCCTCCCTCCCCCGAGGAGGGGTGTGGGGGGGGGGGGGGGGGCGGGGTCTCTGGTCATCTCTTGTCTCGGGTCTGAGGTTGTCTTTCACATTCTTGGATTGTTGTTGTTGTTGACGACTAATATTATTTAATTCCCCATCAATTATGAACCCCAAGAATACATTGGAGAGTGCGTGTTGTTTTACTCCACATGTTGACGACGGTATAATGACCTTAAAAAGTTATAATGTTAGAAGCATTCTCATTCGCATTCGCAATCGTCACAAGCATGACTCTATTTCATCCTGAAAACGTTCATCTCATCCTCCGAGAAACGGTTGTTGAGAAAATGGAATTGCAGACGTACATACGGGGCGGCAGTAGCTCAGGGGGTAAGAGCGGTTGTCTGGCAGCGGGAAGGTTGCTGGTTAGATCCCCGAGTGTGGAGGTGTACCCTGAGCAAGACACCACCTAACCCTACCTGCTCCTCCCCTAGCTAAGTGTGGAGGTGTACCCTGAGCAAGACACCACCTAACCCTACCTGCTCCTCCTAGCTAAGTGTGGAGGTGTCCCTGAGCAAGACACCACCTAACCCTACCTGCTCCTCCTAGCTAAGTGTGGAGGTGTCCCTGAGCAAGACACCACCTAACCTACCTGCTCCTCCTAGCTAAGTGTGGAGGTGTCCCTGAGCGAGACGCCACCTAACCCTACCTGCTCCCTCCTAGCTAAGTGTGGGGTGTCCCTGAGCGAGACACCACCTAACCCTAACCTGCTCCTCTAGCTAAGTGTGGAGGTGTCCCTGAGCAAGACACCATCTAACCACCTGCTCTCCTAGCTAAGTGTGGAGGTGTCCCTGAGCAGACACCACCTAACCCTAACCTGCTCCTTCCTACTAAGATGTGGAGGTGTCCCTGAGCAAGACACCAACTAAACCGCTACTGCTCCTCTAGCTAAGTGTGGAGGTGTCCCTGGAGCGAGACACCACCTAACCCCTACCTGCTCCCTCCTAGCTAAGTGTGGAGGTGTCCCTGAGCAAGGACACCACCTAACCCTACCTGCCTCCTCCTAGCTAAGTGTGGAGGTGTCCTGAGCAAGACACCACCTAACCCCTACCTGCTCCTGACGTGTTGGTTGTTTACCTTGCATGGTTGGCACCGCCGGTCGGTGTATGAATGGGTGAATGTGAGGCGATCGCCTTTAGAAATGCGATCCATTTACCACAGGACTATTGCATACGAGACTCCCATCGTGTCATCATGCATTCCCCACGTGTTCCTCATCACAGTGAATTCACAAATAGGAACAGGTCATGTGATCGCAACGAATGAGAACAATGCTACGAGGCTCACGTAGAGGTCAAAGGTCACATAATCACATGATTGAAACTTCTCCTGAACAAACTGACCTGCAGTGGTTCTACAGGAGAGTGTGTTTGATGGTTTAACACAATATCGTGTTTCGGAATCATTTAGGACAAGGCTGTTGTAGCAGTAATGTAAGTGCTGTGTATAATAACAACATTTATAATTATAAAACAATGAAACTATAATTATTAATACTGTTATAGCCATTATTACAATAGCTCTTTCACAAAGAGCTTTACCAAAAATTTTAAAAAACAATAAAACACAGATACAGAATATAGAAAACAAATCGGAAAAGAAAGACATACAATTGAAATGACAATTACAAATAAACTTCTTGAATCACAGATCAAAAGGCGGAAAATGCCAACAACAACCCACTTTTAAGGCATATAATATCTATAATAATATAAACTGTTTTTTTACCTATGTTCTTATCCTCTCTCTGCAGTTTTGGACGTGTCCTCTGGGGGAAAGAAAAAAGAAAAGTCCGTCTCCATTTGGCGCCTCCAAACCACCCGCCAATCACCTGAACTACCCGCCAACCACCAATCAGAACTCCAGCCTCCAAGTCACGTGACCCCCCCCCCCCCCCCCATCATTAACCACATGCCTCTTCAACCTCTAAAGCTGCCATGTTGTGTGTGTATGTGTGTGTGTGTGTCTCTGTGTGTGTGTGTGTGTGTGTGTGTGTGAGTGTGTGTCTCTGTGTATGTGTGTGTGTGTGTGTGTGTGTGTGTGTGTGTGTATGAGTGTGAGTGTGTGTGTTGTCCCCCTGCTGTGTGTGTCCAGTGGCTGCATTCTGCAGGGTTTAAGGTTATAAGCAGCAGCACTCTGCCAGTAGTCCCTGCCAGGGCTGCTATATAAAACCAGCTTTGTAATACTTTCCCCTCAGCTGTTGTCTCTCACCTAGCCACACACACACACACACACACACACACACACACACACACACACACTTTACACTTTACACACACACACTGTCGGGTCGCTGCGTGATGTCAGTTCAAAAGGAAACGAAGGGACCACTTGTCTGCGTTGCACAATTATTATTATTTTTATTTTGATGTTTTATTTTGTACGTTTCTAGAACAGCAAGACGACCACGGAGGTTCATACGCGAGTAGAAATGTAGAAAAGCCCTTTATGTGTATATTTGTATCAAGAGCCGAAAACGCGCCCGTTACCCTCTACCTGAGGTACACGCGCGCGGTTAGCTGCTAACACCTGCACACACCTGGACGCGACGGACGGGCGACGCGGTGCTGAGGCCGCAAGCCCCGCCTCCCGTCCTCCCGGCCTCGTAACTAACGTCACTGTCGTCATGACGATGACGACGACGACGAGAGAGGAAGTAGAAGAAGATAAAAGTGTTGCAAAGGCCACGCAGCAGCACCGGGACTCTTGGGAGATGTACTTTTATGCATATATATATATAATATAGATATATATATATTATATATATATAGATATATAGATGCACAGTAATGCTGGAACGTGTGTTGAGCCAGCCTGTAGTGAGGATGTTGAGGAGGAGGAGGAGGAGGAGGACGAGGAGGACGAGGAGGAGGTGGTGTGCCGTCTGTGTCTGTGTGAATGTGTGAAGGTGTTTGTCGTGGGAAGAGTTACGCGCGGCATTCTGCTCGCGTACACATGAACATGCATGTAGGAGTCGGGTTACCTCACCGTAGAAAAGTGTCATGCGAGTATCAAACATGGGGAGAGATGGCTCCGTCCGTGTGTGTGTGTGTGTGTGTGTGTGTGTGTGTCTTTAAATGTACATCGCCTGTACATGCGTTGTGTAACGTTAGCCCTTTATCTTGATCATCTGTCTCTACTGACAGTCTGTAGGTTTCGAGCGAGTGAGCGACTCGCAACGTTAAAGTTCTGATGCCGTTTTGTAAATAAACGACTTGTGTAGAAAGAAGCAGAACATGTCAGTGATTTGACTTGTTTCCTTTTAAAGTGATTCTTCGCCGCGGTGCCTTTTCTAGCCGTACTCTGTTGTGCTGTCTAATCGACGTTGTTGTGTCCGTCCAGACCGCTGCGTGTTTAACGTGAACCTTGAGAGGTATTTGGACATGCTGGTCAGTCCATCTACACACATTCTGCAGATTGTTATTTTGCTGTTGTAACTAAAGAGCTACTTGTAGTGATGTTGCTAAGTATTACTGTTACTGTTCAGTAAAAGTTCAGTACAAGAAACTATATTTGACTCTTCCATCCATAATAGATATGAATAAATTGTTATTTAAAATTGGATGTATAATTATATTAGTTGATTAATAGAATTCTTTTCAATTGACTTCCATGTTGAATTGTACTCGTCCCATTGCCATTTTAGAGCAGTGCAAATTACTTATCGATTCAAAAGCAGTAGTTTAATTTGTGTGGATATCCATGCTTGAGTGACAGAGTTCACTCAACAACGTGATGGATCAAACAAGAGAATACATGAAATATCCTCAAATGTGAAATTTGAACCCAAAAAAGGTTAAGTGTCATCAAAATGTACGCTTGCTTTCATTAATTCATCTGAATTTCATTTAATTATTTATTCAATTGTGCATAAACATGACTTTGTGTCTGTTATTTGATCTCTTTTCTTAAAGATGAAAAAATAAACAGTCAGAATTTTAGTTTTTTATAGACCCACACTTGGCCCATAGATTTATTTCATTTTCAAACCCTATATGTATTAAAAACAAGTTCCATATTTACTATCCATATATTCCTAAAGAATTGCTGAATCTATTTCGTCACCATCAACATATCGTATGTTGTTCAAACGACCCTCAGAACACGGCACGCTCCGTTCTGTCCACCTCCTCCAGTCTCATGCAGACCTCCACACACTCAGAGGACAGAATGAGAAACTAAAACAACCTGTTTGGTTTTTGATGAACATTTGAAGAGAAAACAGAAAGTCGCTGAATGAGAGATGGTTTGAGATATGGTTCATGGTCCATGAGAATGTTCCGGTACAGACCGCTATGTATGTTGGGGCGAGGTGTGTGTGTGTGTGTGTGTGCAGACGACACACACACACACACGACCCAAACAGAGAGAGAGAGAGAGAGAGAGAGAGAGAGAGAGAGAGAGAGAGAGAAACTTGTGAAGGCAGACAGACTCAAAAGATTTTTTGTACGTGTAAGTCTCGACAAGACAACCGGTGTTTGGAATAAAATCGAAATGCAGGCCAACTGAATATTCTGTGTCCATTTGTGTCAAAGGCATTCAGCAAATTGATTAAATGAATTTTGTTTCTCTTCTATGAACTGCAAAGTCCACGTAAAGTCTGGGGTCAAAGGTCGAAAGGCTTAATGCCTTAAAGACATTTACATTTAGAGAAGCAATATAAGGAAACACTTACGATGTAAATATACTACCAAATCATAAAACCTTGATGTGTAATATAGACAGATATATCATGCAATATTACGCATATGAAGCTAACCTTTAACGCTTATAGGGTAACGTAAGACGGCGCGGTTGAATTTAACCTTCAGGTGCCTTGTACTGAAAACCACGTTCACCATGTTGTTTACTGTCGGGAGATAGATCTCCAGGACCAATAACCGCTCAGCCCCCCAGAGTCTGCAGGTCCCCCGCAGGCCTCCCGCAGTCTGCAGGCCTCCCGCAGGCCTCCCGCAGTCTGCAGGCCTCCCGCAGGCCTCCCGCAGTCTGCAGGCCTCCCGCAGTCTGCAGGCCTCCCGCAGTCTGCAGGCCTCCCGCAGGCCTCCCGCAGTCTGCAGGCCTCCCGCAGTCTGCAGGCCTCCCGCAGGCCTCCCGCAGTCTGCAGGCCCCCCGCAGTCTGCAGGCCTCCCGCAGTCTACCCGCAGGCCTCCCGCAGGCCTCCCGCAGTCTGCAGGCCTCCCGCAGGCCTCCCGCAGGCCTCCCGCAGTCTGCAGGCCCCCCGCAGGCCTCCCGCAGTCTGCAGGCCTCCCGCAGTCCGCAGGCCTCCCGCAGTCTGCAGGCCTCCCGCAGTCTGCAGGCCCCCCGCAGGCCTCCCGCAGTCTGCAGGCCTCCCGCAGTCTGCAGGCCTCCCGCAGTCTGCAGGCCTCCCGCAGGCCTCCCGCAGTCTGCAGGCCCCCCGCAGGCCTCCCGCAGGCCTCCCGCAGTCTGCAGGCCTCCCGCAGCCTGCAGGCCTCCCGCAGTCTGCAGGCCTCCTGCAGGCCTCCCACAGGCTGCAGGCCTCCCGCAGTCCGCATGCCTCCCGCAGGCTGGAAGCTTAGCCTTCTGCTGTCACACAAAACGCCCGCCAGCCTCGCCAGCCCCGCCGCCGCAGACCTAAGTTTATCCCCCGACAGTTTGCCGGTTTGTTGACGTCGTTGCCATGGCCGCGGCCAAGACTGGCAGACACTGGTTTGCCCCCAGCTGCTCCGGTGGGTTCTGAAGAGACTCCATTAAGAGGCAGTTGTTGCTCTCGGATGCCAGAGGGCAGCTCTGATGTCACAACTCTGACAAGAACAGCTTTGATTGATCGGCTGACCTTTTATATATATAATTTATATTATTAATGGTGCAATTAGTGGTGTGATTATCAATAATTATATGTTAATAATAGTAATAATTTTCAATAATCATTTGTCCTCTAGAGGGCATGGAAAGATCAACTTTCATTTAAATCCATATACTGAGAGAGACAGAAAGACAGAGAGACAGGGAGAGATACAGAGAGACAGAAGGACAGAGAGAGACAGACAGACAGACAGACAGAGAGATGAATTGATATGAGATGTTCTGACTGATCTGATTTCACAAAAGTTTGTCAAAACAAAACACGAGTCTCTGTTTTCCGGAAGACATTTATTGCCAGCCATTCACAAATCTAACAAACCAATCTCAAGACATGGAGTTCATGAAATAGTCATATGAAATATGTCTTCAATATTATATACATGACATATCAGACATATTTAACCGTTGGTAGATTAGCACTTGTAAACAACTTTTATTAATCATACTAATTACAACAGTTGATATTTTAATGCCACTAATTACATGGCCACCATTTTGATAAAAACATTAACACCGTTATTTTGGCGGATTGCTTTAATTGTAAAAAGATGTGAGTCCTGTCTACCATGTCCAACACGTTAGCGTGGGGATATGTACAGAGCTGGTTCAGGGGAGGAATTACAGTAGCACTATTCACAGTGTGTGAAGTATAAAAAAAAATACACACACGTACGTACACACACACACACACACGCACACACACACACCACACACACACACACACACACACACACACGCGCCACCTTTATAAATAGATGTTTAAAGGATTCCATAAAAGGAAAATGCAAAAATTCCAGATCTCAAAGGAGAACCAGGACCCCCGGACCCGCCTTTAAAAACTGCTTCCAGGTGAAAGGTTCACGAGGCGGAGGACAGGTGTGTCCCACCGACCAGGTGACCCCATCAGCCAATCAAGAGGCTGTGCATGCAGTAGCGTGCGTTCAGCCAGACCAGTGGTGCTGAGGCTTGGTGCTCCTTTAACCAAAATGTCAGATGAAGAAAAATTTACTTAAAATAAGGAATGTAAACATTATGCATTATGTCAGAAAAAAAACTAAAAACACACGGAAACACACACACACACACACACACACACACAGACCTCATAATGGTCTTAAACGGCGATCTCAGGTGTGGTGTGACCCTGATCATTGTCGAATCTTAACACAACAACAACAACAACAAAACACTTCCATCTTGGAAACATTAGCATACGTTAGCGCACGTTAGGTACGTTGCATCGTGTTAGCGTACGCTGGCACACGCCACCGGGGTACGTTAGCGTGTGTTTTATGTGTGTTTTGCAGTGTTAGCGTCGTGATGGACGGGTACGGCGCGGCGGCGCGGCGGCACGGCGGCGGCCGCGCTGCTCTACCAGGCCGAGTCGAACACCTTCTTGCACATGTTGGAGTTCTCCTGGTGCAGCGGGAACTCGGACCCGGGCACCAGCTGCCTCCGCCCCCGACGGGACCCGAAGCTCCGCCCCGACGGAACGCTCTCGTACCGGGTCAGGGACTCACTAGAGACCAAAAGCAGAACCGGGCGAACCGCGAGAGACGTTAGGCGGCACGGATTGACCAATTCATTAAGATAAGATAAAACCCGAAGGAAATTCTTGTGCCAGAGGTTGCATAGCAATAGAATAATAAACAATAGAGAAATAAACAACAATAGAATAATAATTGAATAATAGAATAGAATAATGCAAAATAAAATAACTAAGTATTGCACATGATGATGATTCCCACCACCTTAAAATAAAACCTGTTGCGCCCAGCGGGCCCAACGGTTACGTCATTAGCGTGGGATTGAGTTTCTACGAGACCTGAAGGGGAAGGTGGTCTTGTCCATCTGGATGCACACCAGGAACGGGTATTCGGAGAACTGCACGGTGGTGATGAAGTCCAGCGCCGCCTCCGTCTCGAAGCTCACCTCCACGCCCGCGCGCGCGAAATCCATGTCCACCGTCACGTTGCCCGTGACGACCAGGGCGCCCCTGCGTGTGCGTGTGTGTGTGTGTGCGCGTGTGTGTGTGACCACAAAAAACATGACAATAATTTGTATTTTTAAATCTCGTTAAGGGTTAGGGTTATCGTCTTGGCCCCGCGTCTTGGCATCGCCCGCGTCTCCCCGTCGCCGGCCACGTGGTGTGTGTGTGTGTGTGTGTGTGTGTGTCAGCGTGTGTGTGTGTGTGTGTGTGTCAGTGTGTGTGTGTGTCAGTGTGTGTGTGTGTCAGTGTGTGTGTCAGCGTGTGTGTGTGTGTCAGTGTGTGTGTGTGTCAGCGTGTGTGTGTGTGTCCGCGTGTGTGTGTGTGTGTCAGCGTGTGTGTGTGTGTGTGTTAGCGTGTGTGTGTGTGTCAGCGTGTGTGTGTGTGTCAGCGTGTGTGTGTGTGTCAGCGTGTGTGTGTGTGTGTCAGCGTGTGTGTGTGTGTGTGTCAGCGTGTGTGTGTGTGTGTGTCAGCGTGTGTGTGTGTGTGTCAGCGTGTGTGTGTGTGTGTGTCAGCGTGTGTGTGTGTGTGTCAGCGTGTGTGTGTGTGTGTCAGCGTGTGTGTGTGTGTGTCAGCGTGTGTGTGTGTGTGTGTGTGTCAGCGTGTGTGTGTGTGTGCGCGTGTGTGTGAGGTCAGGCATCGCAGCGACGCAGATTCGCGGCTCATACCGAAATGTCATCGTCTTTAAATGGTGGCCATGAGACATGACTTGGCACGACGGGGCGCTGTGCCCTCCGCCCCCCGCTGCCAGCCACCCCCGCCGCCCGACGGGCTATTATGAGAGTGGCAGAGAAACAACTATGCCGATCTTCTCACCTGCCGCTGTCAATAACACCCGCACCCTCCCCCAGACCAGGGCCAAGCCCGGGTCAGGCCCTTAATAATATTTTGGCCCTTGGGGGCCCGACGAGGAACGAGGAACACTAGACCGATCCGGCACGACTAGTCTAGTCTAGTCTAGAGGTCTAGTCTAGTCCAGTATGAGCCTCTAGAAGCTGGATTATTACAGAACCCAAATGTATTTGTCTGCCTTCATGGACAAGGCAGGGAAGAGAGAGAGACTGAGGGGAAGATGGCCGACAGAGAGAGAACAGTCCACACACACCAGCAAACAAAAGGTGATCGAGTCTTCGAAGTTGTGCCACCTACCCTGTGGAACGCCCTTCCCCTGGTCTGAAGATCTGCGGTCTAAAGACTCCTTTCAATCTGTTCAGACCGGCCTTTGTCTAGACTCTTGTGTCTGTGTTTCTGTGTGTTTTTTATGTCCTCTGTTTTTATGTTTTATTGTTTCTTACTAAATGATGGTCTTACTTTACTCCTGTTTGTGACTTTGTCTGGGAAAGGTGATATATAAATAAACTTTACTTACAACTTAAGACAACCTTTCCAACATTCCTCATTGTGTAGAATACAAGACAACCATTCCGTAATTTCATCACCTCATCCTGACTGACTCCAACGAACGAAGACAAGACAGACAGACAGACAGACAGACACGACAGACAGACAGACAGACCAGCCAGCCAGTGGAAGGTATGAATCACACAGTGGAGAACACATTTAGGAGGCCAGGGGCTTCATAAACCCTGCATCAACGCACCGTCTATTTACAGACGGGCTGACACGGCCGCTGCTTCGGGAACAATTCCCTCTAAATAACCCGGGTTGTTTTGTTAAACCTGGGGGGGGTCGTGTCCGCCTGGCCTGCCGGTCTATGCCCCACATCCCCCCCCCGGGGTCACAGCCGGAGGTCAAACGTGACAGATAGTGTTCAGGAAACAAATAGTCTTTAAAGATAGCGTCTTATCGTTGTTTTTGCCAAGGTTTGCAGCAGCAGTACGCCATTTGTAAGCTAATTCACCTCCGCTCATAGCTTACGTGTCGCTCGGCTACATTAGCTGTGACTTCATGGGAATGCTTTGGTAAAAGTGAAAGGTTTGGAGTGTTAAAACGAGCCACAAGAGGATGGTGTGTGTGTGTGTGTGTGTTTCTGTGTGTGTCAACAGTACCTGTTGTTCACGCTGGTTTTGGACTCTCTGTACCACAGACTTATCTCCATGCCTCCGGAGATGTCGATGGCTAAGCCGCCCTGGAACTCAGCGCTGGCCTTCAGCCCCGACTGGAGTTGAATAACCTGTAGAGAAAAACACGCCGACCGGGCAGACACACACCACACACACGACACACGACACACACCACACACACACACACACACGACACACACACACACACCACACACACACACACACACCACACACACACAACCACAACACACACACACACAACGCCGTTGAACATAGTTTACGTAGTCACCACCGTCACAACACACTAGAGGAGCCTCGGGAACTAGCAGTTCATCCTGGAGAAGCAGTTCCGTACGAACCTCGGAGTGATCCGTGAGCAGGATCAGACCCTTCACCACGTTCATGGGTCCCCGGACATGGAGAAAAGATCTTGGACATGAGGTCGCTGTAGCCCTTGAAGAACGGTGACGGGCTCAGCTGGACGTCGAAGAGCAGCGCCGACATGCCGGCGTACCGACTCCAGGTCCTGCTCGCCCTCGTCCGGCGTCGCCGCGATCAGCGTCTCCAGACCTGCGCCTCGATGGCCACCTGAGGTCGATCGGACATCCGTCGTAAAGTCACAGTGACCGGCGCTTCTAGAAGATAGTTCTTTTATCTTCACCACGTGTACAAGTATTTAAAACACTCCAATGAAAGATAATCTGTTCGCAAAAGGGTCCCTATTATACCACAGGTGTGAGCGTGATTAGCCATTACAAGCCGTTTCCAAATTGTCATGTGATGACAATTGTCATTGTGTGGCGAAGTGACATCAAAGTGGGAGCGTCCACCCAGATGTATGCTGACTAGATCCGTCTACCAGTCGGTACAGACCACTGCGTAGGTAGTGGTAGTCTGATCTAGTCAGCATACATCTGGGTGGACACTTGTGATGCCCTCTTGTGATGTCACTTGGTCACAATGACACCTTTAGTCACATGACAACTGTGAAACGGCTTGCAATCACGAATCGCGCTCACACCTGGTGGTGTAATAGGGCTCCTTTAAACTGCCGGCCGCATCAACGACCACAAGACAACAGAGAGCTGGACGGCAATTATCCAGTGACACTATGATAGAACTGACACGGAACAACACTCAGTGATTATTCTTCAGAACAGAACTCAGATCTTTTGTACTTTGCCCTCCTCCGATGGCAAATGACATCATCTGGCAGCCAATCGCCAGCCAATCAGAGAAGAGCCCTCGCTATAACCTCTGACCCGGGTGCGGGGGCTTCACCTGGAGCCCGTGGAGTGTGGCTCCACTGCTGGCCCCGTAGATGTTCATGTTGCTCCTCCGCATGATGCCGAGCCCGAGTACAGGATGTCCAGGCTGTAGGTCCGAGGACACGTCCATCATCTCTGGAGACGGCGGGGTCGGGGTCGGGGGGGGGGGAAGAGGACATGGATTGGTTCAAGTTGGTCCACGAGGGCGGGGGGGGGGGGGGTAATGCTGGTTGTGTGTTTTGTGGCTGTGACAAACAAATTGCCCCTCTGGGATAATAAAGATGACCTGGACCTTGACACCGTTAATTACAGTTATTAAATCTGGCAGGTGTGGAGATGTTTATTTTATATGTTAAATATTCATAAATAATATACTTAATTCTATCATAATATAATATTAAGTGGACGGCGTGTGTGTTGTTTGGTGGCTGGCTTAATTGGGCGTAACAGCCTCAGTTAGTCTGGTGGGGTGGGCTACAGGCCAATTAAGGCCGGCCAGCCACCAAAACACACCACACTCCATACAAATAATAATTATTTTCATTCTGCGGTTTACCTTCTTGTTTGCAAAAACTAAGGCAATAAAGCAGATTCTAAGTCTGTTTATTCTTATGAATTGACACAGGCGCGGTGGTCGACTTACCTGCCATGAATGGCCCGAGTGATCCGAGGAGGACGAGCCACCCTTGGTCGAATCGGTCGTAGTTATGAGACACATGCCCTTCACCGCTTTGCCGTACGATTTGCTAAACGGAATGAGAGAGCCGTACAGAGAAAATGACGATCATGGAAACACCATAATGTTAACAGACATGCCGTCAGCCATGACTAACATGGAAGCGAGGTGAGGTGGTGGTGAGGGTGTAGTTCTCCTCGTCTTCCTAGCTGACAAAACAACAACATAACAAGCCGTCAGATACCTGGCGGGCAGCTGAAGCGCAGGATGTCCTGGAACTTGGCACCACATGTTACTTGTTTCATCTCGTGGGGCAGGTGCGACCGACGGACAGCGCAGAGGTTCTTGACGTGTTCGTAGGACGGCTCGGCTGCTCAGGATGAACGTCGGCGGCGGCCCGCTCGCACGTTCTTCTGCGTAAATGCGGCGGTTCTGGTGGTAGAATCCGGTCACCTCGCGCTTTCACCTGACACGTCAATGAAGTTGCGTTGAATGATTCAGGTGCATTCTGGGGGGCGTTTGCTGAACCGATTTCCTTGCTAATGTTTTTTTCTAGTTGTGGATCTTTCCTGGTTCATAGAAATAAAATGAAAAAAAATGTTTAGATGGGTTTCGTTCAATGTGCGTTGATCTCGGTATGTTTGACACCAACCACAGTGAACTTTAATGGAACGAGTTTCATAATTGCTAGGTTGCCTGCATAAATAGCTGAGATAAGAGCAACGTGTCAGACGAGTCAGTTACCAACAGCTATTCCAAGGTTAGAGAACAGCTTTTTTGTGAACCTCAAGGAATCATCACTGGCCCCTCCTACCTCCTCGCTGCATGAGCGATTGAGCGTGACGGGTTCTGCAGGGCGCTGAGGGCGATGGTGCAGTACGCGCCCACCTCCGACTCGGCGTACTATGGTGAAGAGGGTATGGCTTCGGGCAGCAGGAGTTTCTTCAGGGCGCGGTACATCTGCACCTCCGCCTCCACCTCCGTGTCCCGGGACCTTCCAGGATCAACTTCTTCACCTGCACCACAATCTGCGCGGGGGGGGGGGGGGGGGCGGCGGGGGGTCGACGGTGAGCACAAGATGCTTTATCTTCCCTCATTAAAGCATGTTCTTCTGAACTTCTAGACCATCTGGACTCAAACAGATAAATGCCATTTGCTGCTCATACATTCTTCAGAATGGTTGTCCCCTCCTTGGGAATCGAACCCCAGACCCTTGGCGGGGCTAACGCCTTGCTCGGGACTCACCGGAGAGTCGCAGGCTCCTTTCTGACAGAGCTTGTTCACCAGAGCTCCCATGATGATCACCACCGACTCCTTGATCTCACTGCTGCCACATCTTCCCCTTGTAGATGTCTGGAGAGAAGAAGAGTTCAAGATTGAAGATTCTTTATTGCCATATGTACAATAGTACAAGGGAATGCTATCACCCATTCAACTCCTGCCGCTTGTAACCGTCGGGGGTGTCCGCCGTAACTAAGTAAACGCTGACCAGTACCCGGTCTGTACTACTACGTCAACGAGTACTGTTACTGCTCACGTCAGCTATCACCTAGTACCGCATAACTACGAGCTGTTTGCCAACTTGCTAAGTTTCCTACATACTACTAGCTACCACATCCAACAGTGCCTGCAGGCATCCTCTGGTTTGGGAGTGCACGGCGAAAACCGCAACTGAGCGTACAGGCGAACTCCTCGATGCAGCACCAGGACCCTTGAGTCCGTCTGAAAGTTCAGGAACTGAGGACGGCGTCCAGGGAGTAAACGTGGAATGTCTGGGCCGAAAGAACGGATGAACACCGGCCGTACCGTCACCTACACGTGTGTGTGTGTGTGTCAGCGTGTGTGTGTGTGTGTCAGCGTGTGTGTGTGTGTGCGCGTGTGTGTGAGGTCAGGCATCGCAGCGACGCAGATTCGCGGCTCATACCGAAATGTCATCGTCTTTAAATGGTGGCCATGAGACATGACTTGGCACGACGGGGCGCTGTGCCCTCCGCCCCCCGCTGCCAGCCACCCCCGCCGCCCGACGGGCTATTATGAGAGTGGCAGAGAAACAACTATGCCGATCTTCTCACCTGCCGCTGTCAATAACACCCGCACCCTCCCCCAGACCAGGGCCAAGCCCGGGTCAGGCCCTTAATAATATTTTGGCCCTTGGGGGCCCGACGAGGAACGAGGAACACTAGACCGATCCGGCACGACTAGTCTAGTCTAGTCTAGAGGTCTAGTCTAGTCCAGTATGAGCCTCTAGAAGCTGGATTATTACAGAACCCAAATGTATTTGTCTGCCTTCATGGACAAGGCAGGGAAGAGAGAGAGACTGAGGGGAAGATGGCCGACAGAGAGAGAACAGTCCACACACACACACACACACACACACACACACACACACACACACACACACACACACACACACACACACACACACACACGCACGCCGTTGAACATAGTTTTACGTAGTCACCACCGTCACAAACACACTAGAGGAGCCTCGGGAACTAGCAGTTCATCCTGGAGAAGCAGTTCCGTACGAACCTCGGAGTGATCCGTGAGCAGGATCAGACCCTTCACCACGTTCATGGGCTCCCCGGACATGGAGAAGATCTTGGACATGAGGTCGCTGTAGCCCTTGAAGAAGGTGACGGGCCTCAGCTGGACGTCGAAGAGCAGCGCCGACATGCCGGCGTACGACTCCAGGTCCTGCTCGCCCTCGTCCGGCGTCGCCGCGATCAGCGTCTCCAGACCCTGCGCCTCGATGGCCACCTGAGGGTCGATCGGACATCCGTCGTTAAAGTCACAGTGACGGCGCTTCTAGAAGATAGTTCTTTAACTTCACCACGTGTACAAGTATTTAAAACACTCCAATGAAAGATAATCTGTTCGCAAAAGGGTCCCTATTATACCACCAGGTGTGAGCGTGATTAGCCATTACAAGCCGTTTCAAAATTGTCATGTGATGACAATTGTCATTGTGGCGAAGTGACATCACAAGTGGGAGCGTCCACCCAGATGTATGCTGACTAGATCCGTCTACCAGTCGGTACAGACCACTGCGTAGGTAGTGGTAGTCTGATCTAGTCAGCATACATCTGGGTGGACACTTGTGATGCCCTCTTGTGATGTCACTTGGTCACAATGACACCTTTAGTCACATGACAACTGTGAAACGGCTTGCAATCACGAATCGCGCTCACACCTGGTGGTGTAATAGGGCTCCTTTAAACTGCCGGCCGCATCAACGACCACAAGACAACAGAGAGCTGGACGGCAATTAATCCAGTGAACTAGATAGCAACTGACACAGTTATCTTCAGAACAGAACTCTAGATCTTTTGTACTTTGCCCTCCTCCGATGGCAAATGACATCATCTGGCAGCCAATCGCCAGCCAATCAGAGAAGAGCCCTCGCTATAACCTCTGACCCGGGTGCGGGGGCTTCACCTGGAGCCCGTGGAGTGTGGCTCCACTGCTGGCCCCGTAGATGTTCATGTTGCTCCTCCGCATGATGCCCGAGCCCGAGTACAGGATGTCCAGGCTGTAGGTCGAGGACACGTCCATCATCTCTGGAGACCGGCGGGGTCGGGGTCGGGGGGGGGGGAAGAGGACATGGATTGGTTCAAGTTGGTCCCAGAGGGCGGGGGGGGGGGGGGGGTAATGCTGGTTGTGTTTTGCTGGCTGTGACAAACAAATTGCCCCTCTGGGATAATAAAGATGACCTGGACCTTGACCGTTAATTACAGTTATTAAATCGGCAGGTGTGGAGATGTTTATTTTATGTTAAATATTACAATAAAATACTTAATCTAATACAAATTATTATGTGGGAGCGTGTGTGTGTTTGGTGGCTGGCTTAATTGGCGTAACCTGGCCTAGTTAGAGTCTGGGCGGGTGGGGCTACAGGCCAATTAGGCCGGCCAGCCACCAAACACACACACTCCCACAAATAATAATTATTTTCATTCTGCTTTACCTTCCTTGTTTGCAAAAACTAAGGCAATAAAGCAGATTCTAAGTCTGTTTCTGATTCTGAAACGGCGGTGGTCGACTTACCTGCCATGAAGCCCGAGTACGAGGAGGACGAGCCCACCTTGGCGAATCGGTCGTAGTTATGAGACACCATGTCCTTCACCGCTTGCCGTACGATTTTGCTAAACGGATGAGAGACGTACAGAGAAAATGACGATCATGGAAACACCATAATGTTACAGACATGCCGTCAGCCATGACCTACAGCAGGGTGGCGGTGGTGGAGGGATCTCCTCGTCTTCCTACGCATGACAACAACATCAACAACAAGCCGTCAGATACCTGGCGGGCAGCTGGAAGCGCAGGATGTCCTGGAACTTGGACACCATGTACTTGTTCATCTCGTGGGGCAGGCTGCCGACGGACAGCAGCAGGTTCTTGACGTGTTCGTAGGACGGCTCGCTGCTCAGGATGACGTCGGCGGCCGCCGCTCGCACGTTCTTCTCGTAAATGCGGCGGTTCTGGTGGTAGATCCGGTTCACCGTGCGCTTCACCTGCACACGTCAATGAAGTTGCGTTGAATGTCAGGTGCATTCTGGGGGGGCGTTTGCTGAACCGATTTCCTTGCTAATGTTTTTTTCTAGTTGTGGATCTTTCCTTGTTCAATAAATAAAATGAAAAAATGTTAGATGTGTTTGTTCAATGTGCGTGATCTCGGTATGTTTGACCCAACCACAGTGAACTTTAATGGAACGAGTTTCATAATTGCTAGGTTGCCTGCATAATAGCTGAGATAAGAGCAGACGTGTCAGACGAGTCAGTTACCAACAGCTATTCCAAGGTTAAGAGAACAGCTTTTTGTGAACCTCAAGGAATCATCACTGGCCCCTCCTACCTCCTCGCTGATGAGCGAGACGTCGTATCTCTGCAGGGCGCTGAGGGCGATGGTGCAGTACGCGCCCACCTCCGACTCGGCGTACTTGGTGAAGATGGGTATGGCTTCGGGCAGCAGGGAGTTCTTCAGGGCCAGCAGGTACATCTGCACCTCCGCCTCCACCTCCGTGCTCCCGGGACCCTCCAGGATCAACTTCTTCACCTGCACCACAATCTGCCGGGGGGGGGGCGGCGGGGGTCGACGGTGAGCACAAGATGCTTTATCTTCCTCATTAAACACATGTTCTTCTGAACTTCTAGACATCTGGACTCAAACGATAAATGCCATTTGCTGCTCATACATTCTTCAGAATGGTTGTCCCCCTCCTTGGGAATCGAACCCCAGACCCTTGCGGGGCTAACGCCTTGCTCGGGACTCACCGGAGAGTCGCAGGCTCCTTTCTGACAGAGCTTGTTCACCAGAGCTCCCATGATGATCACCACCGACTCCTTGATCTCACTGCTGCCAATCTTCCCCTTGTAGATGTCCTGGGGAGAGAAGAAGATTCAAGATTGAAGATTCCTTTATTGCCATATGTAACAATAAGTACAAGGGAATGCTTACACCCCATTCACTCCTGCCGCTTGTAACCGTCGGGTACAGCTACTCACAGTACCTGTACTACTACTCACAGTACCTGTACTACTACTCACAGTAGCTGTACTTGTACCGACTGCTAGTATCTACTACTACAGCTACCCACCAGCAGTGCCTGCAGCATCCTCTGGTTGGGGTGCGAGGCGAAACCGCAGGCGTACAGGAACCTCTCCTGCAGCACCAGGCCCTTGGCGTCCGTGAAGTTCAGGAAGCTGAGGACGGCGTCCAGGGAGGTGGGCGTCTGGGCCGAGGTGACGGCGTCCACCACCTGCGGCCTGGTGGACGGGGGCGTGGAAGGTGGAGGTGGTCAGTAGGTGTATACAGTAGGTTTGTCTGTAGACATAGTGTGTAGTTTTGTCTCTGAGTGTAATCAAACGTTGTGCTTGGGTGCTTCCTTGGGGTGGTGTAGGTGGAGGTGGTTGTGGGGGTGTAGGTGGAGGTGGAGGTGTACATGGGGGTGGAGGTGTAGGTGGAGGTGGAGCTGGTGGTGTTGGTGGATGTGTAGTTGGAGGTGGAGCTGGTGGTGTTGGTGGATGTGTAGGTGGAGGTGGGGGTGTAGATGGGGGTGAAGGTGTAGGTGGGGGTGGGGGTGGAGGTGGAGCGGCTGGTGTTGGAAGTTGAGTTGGATGTATAGGTGGGGGTGGAGGTGTAGGTGGGGGTGGAGGTGGGGGTGCAGACGGTGGTGGGGTGGTGGTGGACCCCCACCACCATCTACACCTCCTGGAGGTTGAGGTGTAGGTGGAGATTGAGGTACAGGTGGAGGTGTAAGTGGAGGTTGTGGAGGAGGCTTACAGGGCCGTCTTGCTTGCGCTCTTCAGCACATTGAGGACCTCCTTCTTGGCGGCCCTCCGGATGCTCTGGATGAGAGACAGGAAGTGTCGCGGAGCCGTGGCTTTGGACAGCTTCTCCGGCTCAAACTGCTCCTTGTTGGCCTTCCAGAACTCCACCAGCTAGTGCGGTGGGGGGGGAGATGGTCAGAGGAGCTCAGTGGTGTGGGAGTCCTGTCACCTGACTCCTTGGTCACCGAGCAGCCATTTTGATTCTGTGCGTTAGCTGGGTGGGGATCCAAGATGGCCACCAGGTGTACAAGGCCCATAATAATCTGGCCTGTAAAGCCCTTAGCATTGAATCATATGATATGACATCATATATGATAAAAGATGACCTCATATACGATGATGATGATGACGCTCTCACCGTGGGGCAGCCCCTGCACTGGGCCTTGACCTGCTCCGCCATGACCCCGACGGCAGACATCTTGGCATCAAGCGACGCTACGACCCTCGCCACGTCCTTACCCGCCACCTCCAGCGGCCCCGCTGCTCTCCCCACAAACATCAGACTTTGTCTGGGAAAGAAACAAAACACGAAGTTCAAGCAAAGTGTGGTAAATGTCAGAGAGGCATAGTAATTTCAGCCTGCTGGTTCCCCCCCCAAGCCTTATAAGGACTTCCTAGCCATAAACAAGGAAAAGCTGTGGCTCGTTAAGCCACCAGGGCTTAACGAGCCACAGCTTCTCCTGAATATATGCTGAATATCCTGAATATATACATATGCTGAAAGATATCTCCCTTCAATTAATATGCCTCTCGGCCGTTTGCTTACCAAAGTTTGATAGCCAACGAAAGCCCTTTTCCGTATCCATCAGCTTGTGACATCACAAGTGGGGCCCATTAACGCGAAAGTGCATCCGGAACCAACCGTGCGTTTACCTGGAGACGACTTTAGTGGCCGCGGTCCTTCGGGAGTTGGCGGCCAGAATGTGAACCTCTTCAGCCTCTGCCGACTCGATGAACCCGTCGCTCAGCGTGAACACGGTCACAGAGCTGGCCTTCTTGTTCACACCCAACACCTGATGAATACAACAACACCAGGAGTCAGGACACGCGTACAGACACGATGCTCGGTCATTGGGAAAATTGGGAAACATGGGTTGGAGGTTGGCGCCGTTTTGACGGACCTGGCTGTACGTGGTGAAGCCAGAGGTCTCCGCCGACTGGCAGGTCTCCAGGAGTTTGGTTCGGGTCACTCGGCCGTTGGCTGCTTGGTACTGAACGGTACACCGACCGGAGACATCGTTCTGTTGGAAACACTTTGCTTTAGTTTGAGCCCCACGCGATCACATTAGTTTTAGCTTTGCTCAGAACAACAAAGGCAGAAATATGAACTGGATCACGGAAAAAAAAACTGCTTAAAAGCACTCGAAATTTCACTCGTCACCCCATTTGGCTTTTGCTCAATTCGAATAATTACCTTTGGGGTACAATGTACATTTTATCTGTCCATGGCGCAAATCCCAGTACTTGAGGTGCTAATATGAACACAGAACCATACTTACTTCGATGACTTTCCCGGTCCGGAGCTGGACCTGCAGTAAGCTGGCCAGGCCTCGCTTCAAGTTCTTGATCGTCGCCGGTTCCTCCCGATAACAGTAAAAAGCTTTTACCTGACATAAAATAGGGAATAAATAAGCATTAGTTTCAACATACGGATGTAAAAAGTCACGTCTTGTGTACATAAGGCTTTAAGTAAGGCTACTAAAACACATAGAAACATGGTCATACTCCTTGATTAAATGTGCCAATAGACAGGATCTGATCATCTGATATTCTTCACATTCATTCATTGACCAACATATTGCTTTTCGAGTTGTAAATCACATTTCAATCCCGTTGTCTCTCATATAGCCCATGGGGGGGACTGGCGACCACAGGTCTGTTTGTTTAGCCCACATTAGGTTGAGTGTAAGTCAGACCATCGCAGGAGACAACAGAGTTACACAATGTGGCCCAGATACAGGGTGGGTGCCGGTGGCGGTGGCTCCACGGTACAGCTTATCTCCCAGTTCCACGAAAACACCCAAACAGAAAGTATCCCTCAAGACGAGTCCTCACGTCTTTCTCCCGATGTTCCTCTGAGCCACGTGACCTTTGATTTATTTACCTTGTCAACGTCACCCTATCGTGTGAGATAAAGGCTAATACTTATACTACGTCTGAACTTTGAACTTGAAAACATATTTTTGGGGGAGGGGGTTGAGACTGGGGTTGACATTAACCCCTTTATTTATTGCGTATGACGACAACTTTACAAAGCTGATTACGTTAATGCTAACAATGAAAATGTTTCAGATAAATCGTCACTATGAGAGAACATCAGTATAAAAATAAACTATGAGATACCAAGAAAGAACTCTGGCTTTAAACACCGTAGGTCTGCTTCATCAGTTTTTCCGTATTCCCACGGAAAAGAACGCAATAAAATACAAATAATTTGTGCGACAAAACCACAACTGAAGAGGATCGAAACACCGAAAACAACAAGCAATCCTTAAATGTCCGACCTTGCCGTTTCTCAGGTGGACCATGTAGGGCCTGCTGAGGGCCCCCAGGAAGGTCTTCCCCATCAGGCCTTCTGCCGTGGAGCCGTGCAGGATGTCGTCCTTGGCGGAGCGCGCCGCCGCGTTCTCCACCCCCACGTTGGAGATCTGACGGGCGGAGAAGATCGCACGTTAAAGACCGCTGAATAAACCACTGGGATTAAGTACGCTTGCTGTGACCGGCATGTTTCTGTACGGTACGACTGTACAACGTTTTTGTAAATGTCTTGTAACCTACGGCCCACTTGATGTATATTGGACGAATACAGTATGAATAATACATTTATATTTCGTGGTCTTATACTTTGTTTGACAAGGACTGTTACAGTCGTTCTTTGGTGAGCTTGTATAGAATTTACCCTTTTATGTGTCAATCAGCATCGACGGAAAAAGGCCAAAAGACCATTTTCGATCAATCCTGATGGACGATAATACAAGTAAAGTAATGAATTGTCCCGTGGACCCACCGCTAGCTGTATGAGCTGGTCGTCTTCACTTCCTGGGTCTCTCCACACCAGGTGAACCGCCACGTCACTGGTAATCCGATAGCCTGCGCTGGTCTGCGCCGAGGCCCGGGCCCGGTCCAGCAGCACCTCGGCCTTGTAGCGGAATTTATACAGCTGGTCGTTGTCCAGCCGGGGGCCCGCGGGGACATCTGGAGGAAGAACAACAACAACATCATCATCATCATCATCCTTCTCCTCCTCCTCACTGGGAGCAGATGTGGGGAGAAGAGAGAGAGACTTTCTCTGAGTGCTCAGTCAGAGAAAGTAATTGGAATTTAAGTACTTTTAAACTCGTTAATCTGACTTAAATATTAGTCAGTTATACAGTATGTTTCTGTTTTAATTATTTTGATGCGTGATCTTTGATTGTTTTAAAAAACCCATAATGACAGCAATATTAAGACGGGTTACCGAATGACTATGATTATGAATAATAATGACGAATGATGATGCTTACAGAAGCCGCCAAAATATTGTCGTGCTCTTGTAGTGTATTGAGGCAGTTTTATGGTGTACCGTGATGTCCACGTAGCGCCTCAGATACACCGCGGTGGTGTGTGTGTTACAGCCAACCACAAGGCGCTGCCCTGCTCTGAGAAGATAACATTTTGACAAGAGCTTTCGTTCACGTTGAGTGACAGGCCGCCATTGACTGACGTGTCACTCAATCACGGGGAGGCCAGTCAGTCAACAGCTGACTCTACGACGAGGCCTACGGATTTGGGACGGCGGTTTGTTCACGCCTGCTGATAATATTACAGGAAAGAATCAAACACAGAAAGAAACTAAGCGCTTCATTGGTTAACTATTCATTGCTCGATTTAGATTTGGTAAAAGACACAGACTTCTACACACGTACTTCGTTCAGTATCTACGTATGGAGACATGACCAGATGATAACTTCATTATATTACATAAAGTTGTTGTTTTGCTTTATAAAGTCAGAAAGTAAGAAACAAAACAGCAACAAACATTCTGCAACTGTTCACCACTATTGTTTGTCAAGTGCCAAGATGTAAGGTGCTGTTTGTAAGTTGCTTTGGATAAAAGCGTCTGCCAAATGCCCTAAATGTAAATGTAAATGTACATTTACATGTAAGGTGAGATGACAGCCACTACAGACCAGTGGTTGTATTGTAAGTACAAGCAGTACAGAAACAGGAGCTCCTCATTCAGCATTCAGTGGTAACACGTCATCCCAAATCAAACCTTGAGTCATTCCTGAGGGACTCACAACCCTCAAGTCAGTGAAAAGCAAAAGTGAACTCACCTTTCTTGGAGTGTGAGGGCAGCGCCGCTGTGCCAAGCAAGAGCACAACAACAACAACTACAACACGTTTTAACATCGTATAGTATCTTTCTTTCTTTAGTTTTTAGGAGCTATCTTTAACAGAGGGTGCCTGGCACACGTCAGGAGCCCCGGGAGAGAATCTCAGCAGCAGCAGCAGGAGGAGGCAGAGCTGACTCTGACTCTGGTTTATCATCAGACTGCTGGACAGACTCCAAACTCCACGCTAAAGTACTAAAGTACAGAGGAGCAGACAATCATTAACTTGTGGTGCAGAGGTTTTAACAATCACTTAAAGGACTATTGATGGATTATCCAGTGCGCCAGGCAGGGGAAGTCCACGACTGATCAATCAGATCACCACACTGAGTGATTAGATGAATCAATCAGGCGCTTTGAATGGAGATCAGGTCTACTTGTATTCACATATATTTATATTACTGGCAAAAAGGACAAATGACATCATTCAGCTCATTGCAATAGACTCTATGAGTTATAATACTGAGGTAAATATGAGCGCTATATTTACCCAGGTGCGGTTTGGCGACGTCATCTCCTCCTAGTGGACACCTTTGACCCCATTCCTCAGTATGAATGAACACTGGCTTTATGGTTTATTACTACTCTTACTATTGCACGTTGGGAAGACGTGCAAAGTCGTCATCAGCGACATTTTTTAACTCCTCCACCCTCCCCTGTCTTTTCAATCATCGTAGGTAATTAGGATATGATGACGTGGTAATTAGGATATGATGAAGTGGTAATTAGGATATGATGAAGTGGCTGATCTGAATCACATAGCCTGAGTTTGGTTGGTTTCCTCTCTCTTTTAATCTGTGTTGCCCAACCCTTTTCCTAAGGATGTCTCATTTGATTGGTCTGCTTAATTGATTAATTAAGCACCCAAATGTGTTTCACCTGAATCTATGACCTACTTGATTTTACCAATGCAGCTGGGGGTTCACTTACTTTTGCACATACAGTACACTAATTGCATGTTTCATGTACTTTTTTGGCTACTCACACAATTCCCTCTAAACAAGTACACAAGCAATTAATAAACATAAACCTGACATTTCATATACTGTACAACTGGTGATGATAGAATAAGAAAATCATGGTAAAACAACATAAAACTCTAAACTGTATATATAATACCCATCCCAGTTCACCCTGCTGCTGTCTGGCAAGAGATACAGGACTATCCGCTGTCATACAACCAGACTACAGAGGAGCTTCGTTCCTGAGGCTGGAAGATTCCTAAATCCATCCTCCGTACTCAAATGGGAAGCGAAGTAGCAAATGGGACTAAATCTTGTATCTTGTTGTGCATCCCTGTGTTGGAGAATGACAATAAATGAACCTATTAAGGACGATTGGTCCTTAATGTGTACTTCCAAGTTGGACTCATGTTGTTACAAAGAGGTCCTTCATGATATAGAACCAACACTGACAAAGCACACAGACATTGGTGTTATCACACACTCTTTATTGTTCATTTCATACATACAGTCATACCACTGGACATTAAAAACCATTAAAACCCAACTGAACCGAAGACTCCTGAAGCTTTTTCAACATGATACATATTTTTACAATATGTGCACAAACTAAGACCCTAAAAGGTGAGGTCAGAGTTAACTACTAGCGGTTAGGGCTAAGGTGAGCCATAGATTAGCCTAATATTTTGGTTTCTGTGCTCTAAAAACTATTTGCTTGGGAAGAGCAACAGCCCAAAAGCTCTTCTACCAGTTCTAAACTGAATAAGAGAAGTCAATCCAATCAGTACATTAAAGTACATTAAACATAATGAATAAGCATGCTACGGGTAGATATCTCTCTACATCATGTGCAATTTCCCCAGTTTTACGTGCAATACAACGTGCAATATAACGTCATGTGCAATACTTCATCATGTGCTATATTATTATTATCATCCTTCTGTCTAAATACTATCTATAACACTATAACACTACCTCTCATCTCCTCTCATCGTCATGTGCAACATTCTTAATTCTTAATGTCATGTCCAACTATATTTCACTTCAATCATGCCAAATTGTTTTTGCCGTCGAATATCTTATCATGCCTTCATATTTGTATATTTTAACTGTAAATTTGTAAAACCTTTAGTTTATTTTTTATCATTCTGTTGACACTCGGTATTAGAGAAATGTTTCAGATGAGTTCAGGTGATGTACGGTATGGGGCTATTTTCAGATTTTTACAAAACGCAGGAATAACAACGCGTAACACGTTTCTAACACCCCCATTAGACACTAGAATGGAACAGTCCGCCGTTGGTTGTGACGCGTAACACGTTTCTAACACCCCCATTAGACACTAGAATGGAATGGAACAGTCCGCCGTTTGCTGTGACGCGTAACACGTTTCTAACACCCCTATTAGACACTAGAATGGAACAGTCCGCCATTTGCTGTGACGCGTAACACGTTTCTAACACCCCTATTAGACACTAGAATGGAACAGTCCGCCGTTGGCTGTGACGCGTAACACGTTTCTAACACCCCTATTAGACACTAGAATGGAACAGTCCGTTGGCTGTGACGCGTAACGCGGCACAATTTGACGTCTTACGTGTCAAGACAACATGTTAACACGTCGTTTTTGGACGTGTTCACACACGTTAATTACGTGAAGGTTTTTGTCTGGATGGCGTTCCATAGACTGTTCCATTCTAGTGTCTAATGGGGTTGTTAGAAATGTGTTACTCGTCACGGCCAACGGACTGTTCCATTCTAGTGTCTGATAGGGGTGTTAGAAACGTGTTACGCGTCACAGTCAACGGACTGTTCCATTCTAGTGTCTAATGGGGGTGTTAGAAACGTGTTACGCGTCACAGCCAACGGACTGTTCCATTCTAGTGTCTGATAGGGGTGTTAGATCCTCTCTAACTTCTCTATTGTTCTGGATTTTCAAGTTTCAAGTTTCAAGTATTTTATTGTCACTTCACAATTTACACGTGAGTATAAGCAGTGAGTGAAAAACTTTTTGTGCAAAACGCCCGACAGCCGACAGTAATTATAAAGGAATACAAAATAGAATAGAACTACAAAATAGAAATAGAACTATAAATAGAAATTCTGTGTAGTGTGGATCACAACGGTTACTATACTATGACATTAAATTATCATAGTAACACTAGAAGCGTAGTTTGGGTTCCTCTGTTGCAAATCTCTCTGTTCAAATAAAGAGTATGAGGCCTCCACTCCATGACTTTTACTAGATATGTGTTACTTTTATTTTCACAAGGTTTGGAGGTTTTAAATCCAAAAAGATAAAATATTTCTGAACAGTTATACCTTCAAGTGCCATAGCGGTCAGATTGACTGCATTATGTCTGTATACCACATTATTACCATATATACCATATATTAACATATATACCACATTATTACCAAATATACCATATATTAACATATATACAACATTATTACCATATATACTAACATATATACCACATTATTACCATATATACCATATATACCACATTATTACCATATATACCATATATTAACATATATACCACATTATTACCATATATACCATACCACATTCATTACCCATATATACCACTATATTAACATATATACCACACACACCACACAACATATGTATAAGTAACACACACATCATGGTATAACACACCACACACCACATTATGTATAAGTAAACACACACACACATCATGTATAATTTAACATACAACACACACACACACAACTCATGTATACAGTAACTTCACACACCACACACATCATGTATAAGTAACACACACACACACACACACACACACACTTCTGATTCTATTGGGGTTTTTTTCCAATACCATTGCCAACTGATTTCAGTTTTTTAACCTTACCTGTATATGTTTTTCTTTTAGGCTTATACAACCAACATTTATTATTCCATTCTGTTTTTATTCTTATGTTGTTGGTATATGTCAGCAAACTCTGGCACAAGAATTTCCTTCGGGATGAATAAAGTTCTCCCTTATCTTATCACAGTCACATCATGGATAATTAACACCACACATACACACACAGCACAAAAACAGTTAGCTGGTTAGCACATCATGTGTTGAAATCCACGTCACCAAAGACGGTCAAATCTTTATGCACATATAACGCACCAATCCCCTGGTTTCAACCCAAGTAGGTTACATTTAAGACAGATAGTTTGGGGTTTGATCCAAGACACTTTGGATAAAAGCTTCTGTCAAATGAGGCAGTAACGAGTGTGTGTGTGTGTGTGTGTGTGTGTGTGTGTGATAACACAAGTATATTGCCACTTTTTTTATTATACAAAAAGTTTATTAGTTTTATTTCACATTTTTATGGCATCATTCACATATTTGAAGTCAACACAGGCTTACCAAATATTATCATCACAACGCATGTAAAGTTTTGTTTTTTTGAACACAAGTGGTTAAAAGTGGTAGCAACAAGTGGTCATTATAATGACAATTAAGACACTTTATTAACACAAAGTGTGACGAAAGCATTGGTAACGGCGAACGCGACGAGTAAATAACAACAGCACGTAGTGTCGTAACGAGAGATCGATGGATCATTTCTCAAAGTAGGGCAGATAGAAGAACCTGAAGCCCCGCCTCCCGTGGACGGCACAGCTGATGTAGGTCACATGGTACACTGTTGGGGGCAAAAAACAACACAGAACTGACCGTTAACATCTCCACAAAATATCTACCCACTTGTGACATCACCAGTGGCAGTGTCACCCCCGGTGGACTGCACCAACCGGTGGGGTGGAGTGGATCGGTCCATCGTAGAGCAACCGTGGGCCATTTCGGGAATCGTATTGCGCAACGCTTCGACTGTAAATAAACATGATGGTGATGATATGAGGTCCAAAATAAATATTTACCCCCGGGTATGAAGAGAAGGAAGCCGGGCACGAAGAAAATGGCACTTGAAACACCTACCGAAACAAACCATGGTTGTCGTTAATAACTACTTGTTTTGAGTTGTGAATTGTGAAGCAAACCTGCCATTGCAAATTATACTGAACGAGATCTGTCTGCCAAATGCCCTAAATGTAAATATAAATGTGTAGTGTGAGTGTTTAGTGTTGTGTAGTGTAGACTACATTGCAGTCTATTTCAAACATTTCAAACGTTTATTATTATTTGCACTCATTGACCAATTTGTGAACACCTGCACTAACCGTGGTCCACATTCTGCACTCCACTCCTGCAGAAACCTTTTAATTACATTTAAAAAAACAAATATATTTTACATGTCATGTTGTCTTACGGTTAAGTGATGTTTCCGTATACGTTTTTTGTTCCTTGACGTTTACTTTCTTACTTTTTATTTTATATCTCTGCGTCTTTACTATCTTTATCATTATTGGAATGCACCAAACACAGAATTCCGATGTATGTTGGCCAACACCGGGCGGAGTTTGGACCGTGAATGCCCAGTAATGACACTCTCTCTGGCTTCTTCTCACCTGCATCGGGGTTCAACTGGATTACGATGCCTGTAAAAAATAAGGGCTGAAAGACAAAGGAGGGAGGTCAGGAGTACGCAGAATAACGTCCTCATGTGTGTCCTTCATTGGCTCGTAAACGGTGTTCAAATAGATTATACTCAGAGGACATACGCACAAACACACGCCGATTCAAAACAGAACAAAAAAACATGTGTCTCTGTCTGTGTCTCTCTCTCTGTGTCTCTCTGTCTGTCTGGTCTCTGTCTGTCCCTGGCTGGCTGGCTGAAGCGGGTGAGAGCGCGTCCTCTCGCCGTTGGCATAGAAACTAATCCACGTTCTTCACATTTAGCACCTGACTTGTTTTTTTTCTCGCCTCCCTCGCCTCCTCCTCCTCCTCCTCCTCCTCCTCCTCCTCCACAGAGGAGCGGGGAGCTAGGGGGAAGGGGGAGGTGGGGACGTGAGCGTTCTGCCCATAATGAGGCGCGCTGCAGGGATGGCGGAGGTGGAGGAGAGGGGGAGAGAGAGAAGCTGGGAGGAGGGAGGGTGGCTTACAATCTTGGCCCATATTACCCAGCTGTGTCTCGATGAAGGACACATACATGCTGTCTCTCTCTCTCTCTCTCTCTCTCTCTCTCTCTCTCTCTCTGTGTCTCTCTCTCTCTCTCTCTCTCTCTCTCTCTCTCTCTCTGTGTCTCTCTCTGTCTCTGTCTCTCTCTCTGTCTCTCTCTCTTCCTCACACATGCATGCACACACACACACACACACACACACAAACACACACACACACACACACACACACACACACACACACACACACACGCACATCACACACACACACACACACACGACACGTCGAGACACCATTTCTCGAGATTTTATGCCGTGTGGTCGTTCGCTCTGCCCGTAGTTGTGACGGTATTGATTGACCCTAAACCCCTATAAAACCAAACGCTAGCAATCGGTAATTGGTTTCGGCCAGACTGCAGCTGAGGGCGAAGGAGAGGAAGAGCAGGACACCCTCGACTCGAGCGCACGCCCGCCCTCCACACTCTCACCCAACCCCATCCTCCTATCCAACGGCTATATTACTATATTTCTATCTCATCTCACCTCAGCCACTCTTCGTTAAAAGGAGAATATTCTCTCTAGCGGGGAAGCTGGGAAAGAACACAGCGATGACTAGGTCAAGATTAGCTTTGCAAGTATATTTTCCCTCTGATGTAAATTGAAAATGCATATTTCACCATCTGACAAATTACTTCACTCCAAACATTGAGTCATCCGCATGACACCAAACTTTTTCGGTGCCATAGCGTTGGGGCTGCTTCCTCACATGTGTTTGTACAAACCCTGCAAATAGTATTACCATTGTACTAAAGACTTGAACATTTGGAAAAGTTTTCAAGGAAGTAATATGCTTGAATTTGAATATACTTGAAAAATGCTTGATGAAATGCTGAAATTTGATCCTGTCAAATTTGAGCTACATTGACATTACAAATTTGAGCTACATTGACATTACATTGAGCTAATATCTCGAAATGTAAACGTCATCTGGTTGATGCTAGCTGACCTGCTCATCAGCTACTGGAGAACAGGTGGATTTTGTCATCACTTTAGCAACAGCATGTCAGGTTATAGTAACTATAGTAAGCTGTGAGGATATACTCTTTGAAAGTCTGGACATTTTTGGTTTAGGTACCTTGAAAGTGCTTGAAATGTGTTACCATAAGCGGTGCGAGGACGTATGGGGGAAGAGATATGCTATAGCTAAACAGGCTTTGAAAAGTAGCTGAGAGCGCAGTTGGTTTAGGGTATATAGGTAAGGCCTATGTAAAGTGCAATTGAAAGATGTGCTTGAATTTAATATTCTTCATAAGAAGCCTTGGCATATTGTGTCTGTGAGAGCGTTTTGGCTCGAGCGCATGAAGGTGAACGTAGAGCTAGTGTCTTTAGTTACAACATTTTTGATAGACGTGAAGGCGTCGAAGTGATATGTTCAGGTGCATCAAGGGCAAGCGCAAAGTACGATCGCTGCAGGTGGAAGGGAGAGAGGCGCAGGGTGGAAGAGGGAGGCCTTGCACAACGCGTGCAGAGTGTCTCGAGTGTATGAGTGGAAGACGGTATGAAACCGGAGGGCGAGGGGCTGCAAGGTGAGGGATAGTGGAGACACCAGAGAGGGGTAGAAGTTAGCTACCACGGCGACCATTCAGTGTGCACGCCACCGACAGCACGGAGGGAAGGAGAAACAAGGATACAGAGTAGGTCTGTTGACTAGCGGCAGCGCCGGGTGCGCACGACGGATGCCATCAATACGAGAAGAGAGAGCACAGGACCTAAAGCTGTGAGCTCGCAGGGCGTTGGTAGGAGCTAGGAGATTGAGACAGTGAAGAGAGAGGAACGTCAGGCACTAGGCAGGTAGGAGCACTGACAGCTATATAGTGTCAGGTAAGAGTCTATGGCTGCAGGGGTGAGTCGTAGTGAGTGTAATAGCAGAGCAACAGAATTGCATGTAGGCCGTGTAGGGCATTTGTTTGAGCCCTTCAATGAGATAGAGAACGAAGAAAAGGCACAGCGTGTAGGCGGCAGGTGAGTCGGTTGTACGTGGAGGAGAGTGAGAGAGACACCAGAGGGCTAGCTGCGGTGATGTACTGGAGAGAGGAAAGGATGGTGGCTGGAGACTAGCTGGTGGAGGTTGCGTGAGTGTGTATCCAGTTATTGGTCGAAACGTTGCAGGGGTGATGTTGGGGTGAGAAAGCGAGGAGTGTGGAAGTAGCACGCGGCGTTGCCAGACCTACTACTCACAGGAGTAAAGGCTTTCACAGAGCAGGGGCGAGTGTGCAGCTGTTGCAGTTCTCCTTAACGAGAGTCTGGAGGGGGGCATGTTTAGAGATCATCATTGGAGGGAGGGGGCTTGCTACGAATTAGAATATGATCTGGGTAGATGAGAAAGAGAGAGAGTCAGATTAGGAGACTTTAGAAACGCGTTGAAATTGGGTTGCAGCCATTCTTTTCCGCAGGTGAGGGTGGAGGAGAGGAAGAAGAGTAGGCTGCAGGTGAGGGTGGAGGAGAGGAAGAGGAGGCTGCAGGTGAGGGTGGAGGAGAGGAAGAAGAGTAGGCTGCAGGTGAGGGTGGAGGAGAGGGGAAGAGAAAAGGCAGCTGGAGAGCTCCTCGAGGCTTCTACTCCTCCCTCACCCTCCCTCACCCTCCCTCACCCTTAACACAGCTTCCTTTCATTTCTCGGCTTGTGTTTGTGCACGTGTGAGTGTGTGTTTAAGTGTGTGTGTGTGTGTGTGTGTGTGTGTGTGTGTGTGTGTGTGTGTAAGTATGTGTGTGTGTGTGTGTGTGTGTGTGTGTGTGTGTGTGTGTGTGTGTGTGTGTGTGTGTGTGTGTGTGTGTGTGTGTGTGTGTGTGTGTGTGTGTGTGTGTGTGTGTGTGTGTGTGTGTGTGTGTGTGTGTGTGGTGTGTGTGTGTGTGTCTGTGTGTGTGTAGCCCTCCACAATAGCCTCTCAGGGCCTGTTGAGGGGTGCGAGGTGCTTTTCTGCTGGCTTCCCTCCCGCGCGCCACACAGCTCTCCAGAGAGCACTAGCTCCGGCTCCACACGCCGCCACACACACACACACACACGCACACGCACACACGCACACACACACACACACACACGCACACACACACAATCACACCTCCGCGATCAGGATACTGTATCGCGCTCTGGATAAAAGCGATGATATAAATGCAATCAAATTACCATGAAACACCCCAGATTCTGCGCGGGTCATTCTGATTCATCAGGCCTGACCCGTCACCGGTCTCCGTGGAGACAGAGGGCTCCATTCCGGTCTGATCACAAAGAGAATGTATTCGCGTTTGACTGAATAAACATTGATATGACAGCTGCTGATGACGCAGTTCGCATTGTACGTATTCTGGGTCATCTGTACTATATTCGAAACGCTGCCAAACTTCAGAATTATTATTATTTCCCTGACATCGTGCAACCTCCTGGACTGGCGGCCTTTAAATGCACTGCTGCACATTGAAAAGAACCCGCGAGGACACTTATCGAAAGCAAAACATAATGCAGGAAATTGCACACAGACTCATTCTGCGTGAGTGTGTCCCCCAGCAACACAGACAGCATTGTGTAAATCTCCGGCTTCTCCATCTCAAAGCAAAGCAGTGTTGTGATGTCACTCTGTCTCGCCGCTCAGGTGGATGTCTCACCCGCTGGTCAAGAAGAACCGTCGGGTGGTCCTGGCTTCTTTTCTCCTGCTCATCACTGGAGTCGGTACGGTACAGAGACACAGACAGAGACACAGACACAGATAGAGAGACAGAGAGACCGAGACACAGACAGAGAGACCGACACAGACACAGACACAACACAGACAGAGACAGAGAGACACAGACAGAGAGACCGAGACACAGACAGAGACGACAGAGACACAGACAGAGACACAGACAGAGACAGACAGAGACAGACAGAGAGACAGACAGACACAGACAGAGAGACACAGAGACAGAGACAGAGACAGACACAGAGACACAGACACACAGAGACACAGGGGTGTTTCATGGTAATTTGATTGCATTTATATCATCGCTTTTATCCAGAGCGCGATACAGTATCGCCTCACATTCACCCATTCATACACCGACGGCGGTGTCAACCATGCAAGGTAACAACCAACACGTCAGGAGCAGTAGGGTTAGCGTGCGTCTTGCTCAGGGACACCTCCACACTTAGCTAGGAGGAGCAGGTAAGGGTAGTGCGTGTCTTGCTCAGGGACCACCTCCACACTTAGGTGGTGTCTTGCTTCAGGGACACCTCCACACTTAGCTAGGAGGAGCAGGTAGGGTTAGGTGGTGTCTTGCTCAGGGACACCTCCACACTTAGCTAGGAGGAGCAGGTAGGGTTAGGTGGTGTCTTGCTCAGGGACACCTCCACACTTAGCTAGGAGGAGCAGGTAGGGTTAGGTGGTGTCTCGCTCAGGGACACCTCCACACTTAGCTAGGAGGAGCAGGTAGGGTTAGGTGGTGTCTTGCTCAGGGACACCTCCACACTTAGCTAGGCGGAGCAGGTAGGGTTAGGTGGTGTCTTGCTCAGGGACACCTCCACACTTATCTAGGAGGGGGAGGAGCCCGGGGATCGAACCAGCAACCTTCCTGTTGCCAGAGAACCACTCTTACATCCTGATCTACTGCCCGCCCTCTTGCTTTCATCTTCAAGTATCGGGGGGTTTGGTCAATTTCCAGCTCAGAACAACCAATAATTCTGGAATAACTAATCAATCAGTCGTTCTTCTTATTCTTGTTAAAAATGCACCAAGATGGTGGCTTGGAAGGGGCGTGGCATCATGTGACCCCCTCCTAAAGGGGCGGGACTGGATAGTGTTCCAGCGGCTTGGGGTGACGACTTGACGACCCAGCGGAAAGGTTCGGTTCCCGGTTCGAAACCCAACTTTCGGCAGCCTGTTTATAACCCGTAACAGTGACCCTGAGGAAGACGCCACCTATCTACAACACAATCAATCACTCTGAGTCACTTTGGATAAAAGACTACGATCTATAAATGATTTAAAAGGTGTAAAGAGTGTTAACCGGTGAGTTACCCGCAGCAGTGGGCGGACAGGTGGGTGACGGAGCTCAAGGTGCTGAAGGACCACTGGGAGCTGCAGTAGGACAGGTTTGCAGGGTCACTGGAGGGAGGAGGAGGAGGAGGAGGAGAGAGAATATGAGCATTATTGCAGTGGCGGAATGAGCTCCCGGCTGACGTCAGGACGGCAGAGTCACCAGCTCTCACCAGCTTCCGCAAGAGACTCAAGACCCACCTGTTCACCTGAGTTCACCTGGACTCTGCTTACCCCCCCACCCCCTAAACAATAGTACTTAGCATTGATTAGCATATTGTATGTTCTTAGATGTTGGTAATGCACTCAGAATGGCACGTCTGCTCTTATCCCAGCTATTATGCAGACAACCTAGCAATTATGAATCTCATTCTATTAACCTTGTAACTATGAACTATGAATGCTTGAACCCTGCTCTAGTCTTATCTTTATGTACCACAGCGATATATTGCTGTCTCTTTCAACAAGCGTATTGTAAGTCACACAGAGAAAAGCGTCTGCCAAATGCTAAATGGAAATGGAAACAATGACAGGAAAGTTTGAATCAAAATCTGACCTGATTTTGAAGAAATTGTTGAATGAAGAATGCCCACTGCTTCCCAACACGTCCTCATTTTCTAGATTCTGGAAGTAAAAAAATGAAACAAAAGTCGTTGTGATGACTTGTGATTGTTTGGTATTAATTTGCCATGCATGCATCGCCATAATTCATGGTAGGGACGGTGGGGATACTCCAGTAACTCAGAGATTTGGACTGGCGCCTCCATTTGTCACAAACTCATTTAATTTTGTATCTTCAACAAGCAATTCGCTGTATTCGAAACGTGGTAATCCTCTCGTCTTATTGGCTGGCAGGTTGCGTGGTTGTTTCTATGTATTGATGACAGTATTTTTTCTGTTTACCGGTGAACGGATTAAAGGTGAAGGAAAAACAAACACCCTCTCATACTCGGAGCGAGCAAAAATAAGTTGTGTAAATAGTTTCAAGAGAAACCCTGAAAAAGCCCCTGCCGTTACGCTTTCCTTTTCTGTCGGTGCATTTAAATGCCGTTAGGTAGGACTTGTCACTTTACCCCGTGTTTTATGTCCCCCACCACTTTCCAAACCAAACCTAAGCCCCTGCATGCCGTGCGTGAGTCCGTCTAGTAGTGCACCCACGATCCTCCATCTACCTGATACTTGAGATTGCTGTGGTCCAGGGAGCGGCCGTCGCAGGCGAGGGGTGGCTCTGGGGCTTCGTGAAAGACAAGGGGCCAAAGGTCATCTCTCCTGCTGCGTCCCTGTCCTTCTCACGACCCTTGTTCCATCCTTCCCTGCTCTCCCCGTCGGGACACCACCGCCACCGCCGCCGCCGCCGCCGCCACCACCACCTCCTCCTTCACCTCCTCCTCCTCCTCCTCTCCGTCCAGGACGAACGCGTCATCGATGCTGAAATGCGTCGTCATGGTCTCAGGGGGTTCTGGGGGCCCAGCGCGGGGTCGGGGTGGTCTCAGGGGTCCCGGAGGCCCAGCGCGGGGGTCGGGGGGGGAGGGGGGTTCGGGTGGTCTCAGGGGTCCCGGAGGCCCAGCGCGGGGGTCGGGGGGGGAGGGGGGTTCGGGTGGTCTCAGGGGTCGGCGGCATGCACTGCGGTGTGGGGACCGGGGGGACCGACAGGACAGAGAGAGGCAACACAGGCACATGTTTAAATGCTTCTCTTTCTCCCATGCAAACTGTATATATGCTCTGTGTATGTAAATAAACTTTGAATCATTCCTGGTGAGACTGCCTTGTGTCACATTGATTCCCGAGGCTCGCTGCTTTGCTACAGACAATCCAGAACCTGAACCTGAACTCCAGCCACAATAGATGACCGCTCGAAACTGCGCATAACAGTACACCTGTTCAGAGTTCACCTGACTCTGCATAAGCCCTCCCCCCCCTTAGCATTGTTTAGCATATTGTATGTTGTTAGATGGCCTGGGAACGCCTCGGGACCCCCCAGGAGGAACTACAGAGTGTTGCTGGGGAGAAGGAAGCCTGGGGGGCCCTGCTTACGCCGGCTGCCACCGCGACCCGACCCCGGATAAGCGGACAAAAATGGATGGATGGATGGATGGATGGATGGATGGATGGATGGATGGATGTTGTTAGATGTTGGTAATGCACTCAGAATGGTGCTTCTGCTCCTCTTATCCCAGATATTATGCAGACAACTTTTTAAACTCATTCTATTAACCTTGTAACTATGAATGCTCTAAACCTGCTCTATTCTTATCTTTATGTACCACAGTGATATATTGCTGTCTCTCCTTCAACAAATGTACTCTTTGTAAGTCACTTTGGATAAAAGTGTCTGATAAATGCCCTCAATGTAATGTAATTGTAATGTAATGGTAATGTGATGTAAATGTAATTGTAATGTAATGCAATGTTAATGTAAATGTTAAGTAATGTAAAGTAAATGTAATGCAATGTAAAGTTAATGTCATGTAAAGTAAAGTAATTGTAAAATGTAAAGTAATGTAAAGCTAATGTAATGTAATATATAATATATAATATCTACTGACCTGCTGCTGAGAGGAGATCCTTCACATGATCACAACTCTTTAGAAACTCTAGAAACTCTCTTGTTGTTCTTCTTCTTCTTCTTCTTCTTCTTCTTCTTCTCGGCTCTCGACTGCTCTGCTCTGACTCCGCCCCTCGCAGCGCAGCCGACGCAGGGCGGCGAGTTGATCGCCGCACCGTCGAGCAGTTCCACCAAACAGACCCACAGGGAACGGAGCTCATTGGAGGAACACATCGTGTTTTAATGAGAATAATGAAATATAGCTGCATGCATACATACACACTGTACATACATACATACATAATGTACATACATACTGTACATACATACATACATACATACATACATACTGTAAATATATGCATGCATACATACACACTGTACATACATACTGTACATACATACATACATACATACTGTACATACATGCATACATACATACTGTACATACATACATACATACATACATACTGTACATACATACATACTGTACATACATACATACTGTACATACATGCATACATACACCACTGTACATACATACATACTGTACATACATGCATACATACATACATACATACATACATACATACATACATACATGCATACATACATACATACATACATACATACTGTACATACATACATACATACATACTGTACATACATACATACATACATACATACATACATACATACATACATACATACATACATACATACATACATACATACATACATACATACATACATACATACATACATACATACATACATACATACATACATACATACATACATACATACATACTGTACATACATACATACATATACATACATACATACATACATACGTACATAAATAAGTAATACATACATACATACATACATACATACATACATACAGATAAGACAAATATACAGATAAATACAATTTAAATCAAGAAAATCTCCCTAGTCGCTGCCAACATTGAAAATCATGTGATTTCCCTCTAAATCAGAAGACCTGAATACCAAACAAACTCCCCTCGATCAAATAGTCCTTGGTTAGTCATTGTTAGTGGTGGTAGGGCAGCCAACTATAACAGTCTGCTTGAGTTTCACTTTGAATCTTGAGTCTCCATGAGCAGCTCACGTCTGATTCTCTGGGAAATTCAAGCAATGTGAGTTTGTTCTTATAATGCCATGTAATTAGGATTTGAAGAAAAACATAATCTAGGCATGACTACGGCTAAACATGTATTAGACTGGGCACAATATTTGCCAAAGGTCTAGGAAGATTGATTCTATCTGTTGGTAAATGTGTTGAGAGAGATAAGGTCTGTTGTGATACAAGTGAGAGTGGAAATTACCATTTTAACCACTTTATTTCAGATGGAATATCAAGTCCTATTTGTGTTTGTGCTCCAACTCCTTCTTGAGGTAAGCACGACTTTATGAGACACTCGAGAATGTTGTCGTATTTATTTATTAACATTCATCGATTTATGAATGTTCGAGAGGAGATACGGCCTATAAACGTCAAAATTGTATTGGTATCTCAAATGTGGAAATACTCCAAATAATACGCAGAAAATCACATAAGTTATGTGATTGTGTGTGTGTGTGGCAGGGGAGGGGGTGGGGATGGTGGGAGGGGTCTAATAAATAAAAATCACAGACAGACAGACAGACAGACAGATAGACAGACAGACAGACAGACAGACACAGATTTATCAGTCCTTTTGGAAATTCATCATGTGTCATACAGCAATCAGACACATAAACAGACAATTACAATACCAACAACCAACAACAACAACAGAACACCTCAACAGGGTCACAGACCTGTACACAACATATCACCAAAGTGATCCGCATATTATAAGCTAAGGTGCAGCATCCTCATCCTCACACACATTGTTAGTTCAGTTCTTATTGTTTCCCAGTTTGTGGCTGGCTGCTGGCTAATTGTGGCCTCATAAATGAATACACAAACTAACCTGAATCTCTCTGCAGCATGGTCAGTCACTAGACCTCCGGGTTGTAGCTGGTTCAACGTTGCAGCTCCCTTGTCTCCCGATCCAGAAAGGCTTCGACCAGTTGTCCTTCTCCTGGAAACACAATGGTAAGGGTGGCTGTAGCTCCGGGGGTAAGAGGAAGGTTGCTGGTTCGATCCCTGGGCTCCGCCTAGCTAAGTGTGGAGGTGTCCCTGAGCAAGACACCACCTAACCCTACCTGCTCCTCCTAGCTAAGTGTGGAGGTGTCCCTGAGCAAGACACCACCTAACCCTACCTGCTCCTCCTAGCTAAGTGTGGAGGTGTCCCTGAGCAAGACACCACCTAACCCTACCTGCTCCTCCTAGCTAAGTGTGGAGGTGTCCCTGAGCAAGACACCACCTAACCCTACCTGCTCCTCCTAGCTAAGTGTGGAGGTGTCCCTGAGCAAGACACCACCTAACCCTACCTGCTCCTCCTAGCTAAGTGTGGAGGTGTCCCTGAGCAAGACACCACCTAACCCTACCTGCTCCTGACGTGTTGGATGTTACCTTGCATGGTTGACACCGCCGTCGGTGTATGTCAGGCAATTGTAAAGTGCCATCTAAATGCAATTTATTTCATTGTTAAATAGTTTTGAGTGGTTGGGGCGTTTGACTCCCAGACAAGAAGGTTCTGGGTTCGAACCCCAATGTCTGCAGTCCACCTGTATCACGATTCCCTAACCCCTACCTCCTGGTAAAAGAGCCCGCATTAACTTTTAATTTGGCATCCCAACAGAACAAGCCATCGTTACTTCTCAGAACTTCCAGGTCCTGCAGAACGGCAGGCTTCTCTCCATATCCCCGGTGACAGCGGCCAGTGAGGGGGCGTATGTATGCGTGGCCGAGGAGGAATACGTCATGTGGATGAACACACACACCGTCACTGTGGAGAGTGAGTCACAACCTCCTGCTTCCTCACAACACTTGTATTATTATGAAGCTCTTTTTAGTGTGTGTGTGTTTTGGATCAGCCTGACGTGGGGCCAGGTGAGGCTGATAAACCAGCCACCACACACACACACACACACACACACACACACACACACACACACACACACACACACACACACACACACACACACACACACACACACGCCACAAGGTGTTGTTATTCCTGCCTTACCACCAGCCAGGTGAGAGGCTGATGGAGAACACGCCCACATGTGATGTCACTAGTGGACAGATTGTCTCTCACACCGGGCGGTAAAACACTGTGCACCGTGTAACTTCATTGACATGCAGAACAGACGAGCTACACCCTGAAGATCCACGAGGGGTCAGAGGTCAACCTGCTGTGCATGCGCCCGCCCCACATTCTGTACACCGACTACGCTCGGTGGCACAAGGTCAGCCCCGACGGCAACATCACTCTGCTCAGACCCGCCAGCGGCATGGAGGAGGCCATGGCGGAGGTCATGACGGAGGACGTGCTGGAGCCCGTGGGGGAGGCCGTGGCGGAGGCAGTGTCGGAGCTCGAGGAGGAGAACGAGGCCGAGTCGTGGGCCAAGCCGGAGTTCGAGGTGGAGGAGGTGGTGGAGTCCGAGGTAGAGGCCGTGGCGGAGGTCGTGGTCGAGGAGGGCACGGTCAAGGCCGTGGTCGAGGGCATAGTCGAGGCCGTGGTCGAGGTCAACAGAGTGGAGTGGCTGTTCGCCAGTCCGGTGAACAGTGACCAGACCATCAGCATCCAAGGGCTCGTCGTCGGGGACAGCGGAACGTACCAATGTGAATCTGCAGCGGGGGAGATATTCAGCTCCATCCATCTCATCGTGGAAGGTATGGGTTGGACGTATGATACTGTACTTACATGCCATAGGAACCCCCGGCCTAAACGAAAACTATAAAGGATGTTTATCTAATACTGCGGATGGGTTAGGTCTTGAAGTACTCTTGTAAAGCCTTGTTGAGATAATAATATCAACTATCAATGCAATGGAGTGAAGTACAATATTTGCCTCTGGAGTGTAAAGAAAGAAATAGAAATAGAAATAATCAAGCGAAGTACAAGTACGTCAAATTTGCACTCAATTGCAGTACTTCCCAACACTGCTCCTATATCACAAAATAAGTTGCTGGGATCTGGTCAAAAGAACAGGCTGACATAAAAGTACAGAAGTGGTATTTCCATCTAGTTTCAGAATAGCTCCAGATGCACCCCCGCCTGTGGGTCTAATATGCTGCACTTTTGTTTGTTAAGGACACAGGACTTCCAGACATGTCTGGAGACTAATCCTATTGTATTTCTGTGGTGGAGTAGGACAAACTTTAGTCCCCATGGCAACATCCAACATCACAAGCCCGGTGAGGGCATAGGGTTTGTTCCTCGAAAAAAAAAAAAAATAGAGGAAATTAAAATCGAAACAATCACCACCATGAAAATGTGACGGCCACTGTTGCTGTTCACTGTCCACTTCCACCTCGGCGTGCAATTTGACAGAAAATAAATGTACTCACTGCAAATAACTAAAAAGACACCGAAAACCAAACAGAGACACGGGAACGTGTGTGAGGGACGCCGCTGATCTTCAAAGCTGGCGGCCACCGCGAGCCAATCAGCCAATCAGCAGGGACCACAGCCACACACCTAACCAATCACACACATCCATCAATTAACTGAAGCAATCAACACAACAACAGCTGCACATAACAGCGGGAGGGAAATGAACACAGACAACCCAATCACGAAGGTTGCGGTGGAAAAGAAAAGAAAAATGTCCTTATGTCCTTTCCTCACCACTTTTCCTTAACCCCGTCATGAGGACAAGGAAAGACGAGAAGGAGACGTAATGAGGGCACTTTCACTCACACGATACGATTTGAGTGATGGTTACTGATCAAACGACGAATTTGCATTTATTTGCACGGGAGATGAATGAAAACGTCAAACCTTTATCCATGAAGCGTTTAAAAATAAAATATAGACACCTCCGCCGCGTCCGTGCCTTCAGTAAGATGTGTGCGGTGTTATCAAGATGTGGCTGTTAAGTCAGGCCTAAATAGACTCCCTCTGTCTCTGTGTTGCTTTCACTGAACTTTAAAAGGAGATAAATATAACATGCTTCTTTTTTTACTGGAATCTCTGTGACATGCAAGCTCTTTTGTGACCATGCCATTCATTTCAAAGATGAATTACTGTTTGAGACAATATAATACACAACATAAATCAACCACAGAATCATCATTGTTTTTTATGTTGTATTTTTTATTTCTAATAATCATCACTGTGTTGTTTCCGATCCCCAGTGACCCCCACGAAGCCCCCCCACACGTGTGCGGACCCCCCCTCCGCCCCGGAGCCCTGCGGGGAGCCGGCCGGTCGGGGGAGCCGCTCCGGGGCCGCCATCCTGCGGGAGTCGCTGGCCGAGTTCTCCGTCCGACTGTACCGCCACCTGCGGCCGCTCCGGCCCGCGGAGAACCTGCTCTTCTCCCCCATCAGCATCAGCGGCTTGCTCAGCCACCTGCTGCTCGGTAGGAACACACGTCGGATGGGTTCAGTAGGGTTCATAATGTCCTCCCATAAGGACAATAGGTTTATATTTGGCAAAAAATAATATATACAGTATATATATTGAGAATGGCACAATATACATAATAAAGATGACACAATGGTATATACATAATAAAGGTAAGAAATGTAATGTAATGTAGAAAAGAAAACACATCAGCTCTTCTAGAAAGTGTAGGAATATAGCCTATGAATCCAGAAGTATTTAATATTAAGTATTATTAATGTACAAGTCAGTAAGTAAGGGCAGATGCACCAGTGAGGGCAGTAGAAGCATATGAAATATGGCATACGGCATGGAATAGCAGAAATATACATAATAACATAAAAGAATCTGAAGCATATGTATCCAGAGTATTTAGGGAATATGGTATAGGATATGTATCCAGAAGTAATTTAAAAACCTAAATATTCTAAATGTATCTCACCATGCATTCAACATTATTATGCATACAACCAATATTGCTTTTAGTTGACATAGGCCTGTGTATCTGAAACACGTACTGTGCAGTCTCATATTTACAGTAGATATTGTTGTACTACAAGCCAACCACTACAACAGGCCGATGAATTAATATTTACAATAAAATAAAATAGCACATTCCAGAGCAGTCAATTGTCATCAATTCTGACAAGCGAACGTCACAAGTACGTTTCTCGTACTTTGTTCTCCGGGAAAAGGACGACCTCGTTAACGCAGTAAATGTCAACTTTCTGTGTGATTCAAGTGTTGAAGTTGGTGTCCTCCTGCAGGCGCTCGCGGCGTCACCCGCCGGCACCTGGAGGACGCGCTGTGCCTCCCGAGAGACTTCTCCTGCGTCCACGTGCACACGGACATGGTGCGGCGTGCGCTCAGCGGCTCCCTGCACCTGGCCTCCCAGATCTACCACAGCCCCGGTATGACGTAGTAGAGCACCACCACCACCATCGGTATGATGATGTAGTAGAGCACCACCACCACCAGTATGATGATGTAGTAGAGCACCACCACCACCACCACCACCGGTATGATGATGTAGTAGAGCACCACCACCAGTATGATGATGTAGTAGAGCACCACCACCACCACCACCACCGGTATGATGATGTAGTAGAGCACCACCACCACCGGTATGAGGACGTAGTAGAGCACCACCACCAGTATGATGATGTAGTAGAGCACCACCACCACCACCACCACCGGTATGATGACGTAGTAGAGCACCACCACCACCGGTATGAGGACGTAGTAGAGCACCACCACCAGTATGATGATGTAGTAGAGCACCACCACCACCACCACCACCGGTATGATGATGTAGTAGAGCACCACCACCACCAGTATGATGATGTAGTAGAGCACCACCACCAGTATGATGATGTAGTAGACCACCACCACCACCGGTATGATGATGTAGTAGAGCACCACCACCACCACCACCACCGGTATGATGACGTAGTAGAGCACCACCACCACCGGTATGAGGACGTAGTAGAGCACCACCACCAGTATGATGATGTAGTAGAGCACCACCACCACCACCACCACCGGTATGATGACGTAGTAGAGCACCACCACCACCGGTATGATGATGTAGTAGAGCACCACCACCAGTATGATGATGTAGTAGACCACCACCACCACCAGTATGATGATGTAGTAGAGCACCACCACCACCGGTATGATGACGTAGTAGAGCACCACCACCACCAGTATGATGACGTAGTAGAGCACCACCACCACCAGTATGATGACGTAGTAGAGCACCACCACCACCACCACCGGTTTGATGAAACTATTTAGAGATACGACTCACCCCTCCCTCCCCCGACCCCCACTTAACCCCTCCCCTTACGTAACTCTCTCCCCCCCACCCACCATCCTCACCCCCAGGCCTGGTCCTCCGCGAGTCCTTCCTCAACCAGTCCCTGGAGTTCTACGGCAGCCGTCCGGCCCCCCTGCTGGGCGACGGCCTTGCCAACGCCCAGCTGGTCAACCGCTGGGTGGCCCAGAACACCCAGGGCCTCATCACCCACCTGGTGGACACCCTTCCACCCGAAACCCAGCTGGTGCTGCTCAACGCCGTGGCCTTCAAGGGTGAGGGGGGGGGGGTGTCCTGTGTGTGTGTGTGTGTATATTTATGTGTGTGTGAATCAGGGTTAAACTCAGGCATGTCTTCAAAATGAATTTGCAAGGAAAGGGGAGGGGAACAAACAAGCCACTTAAATCTCCTTATCGTCCATAACAACTCCCAATAATAACGTCCACAATAAAGTTCCCAATCTTCAAACCGCGTTCAAGCAGGGTGGACCAGAGGCCGCTTACCCTGAGACTGGCCCAGTGGACTGTGCTACTGGCCCAGTGGACTGTGCTGCTCTCCACTGTCCTCTCGCCCGAGCCAGCCTTTCTGGTCGTTGTTCTCTGCTGCTTATATTTGGTTCTTAATTCCTTCTTAATTGGCCCTTAATTGGCCACACCTGGGCAGAGCCAATGAGAGGCCCCGGGGTGGGGTCGGGGGTGGAGCTTCCTCGATAGTACCGCCCCTGCAGTACCACACCATGCCTCTGCAGCCCTGAGGGGCATGGATCAGGGATCCGGCCCTCACGGTGTGTGTGTGTGTGTGTGTGTGTGTGTGTGTGTGTGTGTGTGTGTGTGTTTCAGGCCTGTGGCAGACCAGGTTCGACAGCGGTCCGAGGGAGGCCTTGTTCACCCAGCTGAACGGAACCACGGTGAGCGTTCCTGTCCTCTACAGCGCCCAGCGCAACGCCTCCTCCGCGTACATCCCTGAACTCAAGGCTGAGGTAACACACACACACACACACACACACACACCACACACACACACAGTCAACACACACACTCAGGCATCATTTACACACACACACACACACACACAGGCATCACTTAGACACACACACACACACACACACACACAGGCAACACACACACTCAGGCATCACTTACACACACACACACACACACACACACACACTCAGGCATCACTTACACACACACACACACAGGCATCACTTAGACACACACACACACAGGCAACACACACACACACACACACCACACACGCACACACAGGCAACACACACACACACACACACAGGCATTAGACACACACACACAGGCAACACACATACACACACACAGGCAACACACATACACACACACACACACACACACACACACACACACACACATCACTTAGACATACACACACAGACACTCACACACACACGATGATACAGTATGATGTATATGTGTATGCATATGTTGTTGTGTGTGTGTGTGTGTGTGTGTGTGATGTATATGCGTGTGCATGCTGTGTGTGCGCGTGTCCACCAGGTGATGCTGTTCCCTCTCACCGGGGACACCAGTCTGTACATCCTGCTGCCCCTGAGCCACCTCCTGGTCGACCTGCAGCGGCTGGAGGCGGGGCTTAGCGACCAGGCCCTGGACCACATGATGCGGAAGGTCAGACGCTCCGTCCCCGAGCTCGTCGAGGTCACGCTGCCCGAGATCCGGTTGGACGTCGAGACGGACATGGACACACTGCTCCGGAAGCTAGGTGTGTGTGTGTGTGTGTGATGGCTGTGTGTGTGTGTGTGTGTGTGTGTGTGTGTGTGTGTGTGTGTGTGTGTGTGTGTGTGTGATGGCTGTGTGTGTGTATTTTGCCTGTGTGTGTGTGTGTGTGTGTGATGCCTGTGTGTGTGTGTGTGTGTGTGTGCGTGCGCTGATGCCTGTGTGTGTGTGTGTGTGTGATCCCTGTTTGTGTGTGTGTGTGTCTCTCTCTCTCTTTCTCTCTCTCTCATCTACTGGCTCTTATGCTTACCATAATTGTCATGTGACCATCCAAATGGGTGTCTATTGCTTCTCTTACTTCGTCACTACGTCACGTTTTACACACACCCCAATCTACTTCCCTACCTCACCCCCCTCTCTCTCTCTCTCTCTCTACACCCCGACCCCACCTAACCTCCGCTCAGGCCTGGGGGACCTCTTCCAGGGCGCCCCCAACCTGTGCGGGATCCAGGCGGAGGTGCCGGTGGCGCTGGACGAGGCCCGGCACCGCGCCACGCTGGCCCTGACGGAGGACGGCGTGGAGGCGGCCGCGGCCACCGCCACGCTGTACTCCCGCAGCTCCCCGGCGTTCGCGGCCACGCGACCCTTCGTGCTGCTGCTGTGGAGCGACGTCGCCAACGCCCCCTTGTTCATGGGCAGGGTCACCCGGCCCTGAGGAGGGGAGGGCGGGAGGCAGGGAGGCAGGGGGCGCTCCTCCCCTCTGGGGCTATGAGACAGTGGATGGGAGAGAGGAGGGATGCAGGGAGAGAGGGATTGAGAGAGAGAGAGAGAAAGAGAGAGGGATTGAGAGAGAGAAGGAGGGTGAGAAAGAGAACGAGAGAGAGATAGAGAAAGAGAGGGAGAGGGATTGAGAGAGGGATAGAGAGAGAAAGAGAGATGGATTGAGAGAGAGAGGGATTGAGACAGAGAGAGAGGGAGAGAGAGAGAGAGAGAGAGAGAAGAGAGAGAGAGAGAGGGTTGGGGTAAGAGGGATGGACAGTTTGTGAGAGAGAAAGAAAGAGAAAGAAACAGTAGAGACAGAAAGAGAGAGAAGAGAGGGACATAAAGTGTTCTGTGTGTGTGTGGGAGAGAGAGAGAGGCGAGAGAGGGGTGGAGAAAGAGAGAGAGAGAGAGAGAGAGAGAGAGAGTGATAGAGGGGGATAGAGAGACCTGATGCTTCTCTTTAAACGGAGCACTGGACAGAACAACACATTATTATGTACGCAGCAGTAACACCAATAAACTTCCAATAAAGTTGTGGCTTCGTGAAACTAACTTGTGTGTGTGTGTGTGTGTGTGTGTGAGAAGAAAGGTCACTTCGCATCCTTTGCAGAAGCTTACAATAAGTCTCGGTATTTAATGCTGACGGCTAGGCTAAGGGCCTTATCGGAGAGAAAATCAGGATATGATATATTTTTTAATCCAAATTATAATTGCTTTGAACGCCTCTCCTCTTCGCCCAAACGTGCCGTCGTTTAGAGTCGGATTTTAGCACACGTTTGCGTTTTAAACCAACTTTGGGTTCCACGCTTGGAGATTCTGTTGATATGTTGGATAATTTTCTAAATAATGTAGAATTTAAAGTCCACTGCAAGAACACTGGAGCGGATAACGGGACACACAGCTCCTGTGTCCATGGATGAAAAGCCGTCCTCACTTACTTGTTTTCATTTTCGCTGTGTGTTTCTATCTCCTGGAAGTTAAAAGTTTTTTATTTCATGGAACACGCTCAAACAATTTGTTCATTCAACTTGCTTTGCTTTCTGTACAGTAAGAGCTGACCAGGCCTCCGCTCGCCTCGCTCTGACTGAACGGTGAATTGTTTGGTTGATCTCATTTCATGACGCCTGACGGCGGACAAGACAAAGCCGCCGCTCCGTTTGTGTCTCAAGTTCCATTGCTCAAAGATTCTGTCATAGGAAAGCAGATCATTGTTGGTTAACATTGATGGGAATGGCTGAGGGGTGGGGTTGGGTGGGTGGGTG
>PIJE02000712.1:7500-12100 GCA_002895965.2 Coryphaenoides rupestris | reverse complement strand
ATGATATATTTTTAATCCAAATTATAATTGCTTTGAACGCCTCTCATCTCGCCCAAACGTGCCGTCGTTTAGAGTCGGATTTTAGCACGTTTGCGGTTTTAAACCAACTTTGGGTTCCACGCTTGAGATTCTGTTGATAATGTTGATAATTTTCTAATATAATGTAGATTTAAAGTCCACTGCAAGAACACTGGAGCGGATAACGGGACACACAGCTCCTGTGTCCCATGGATGAAAGCCGTCTCACTTACTTGTTTTCATTTCGTGTGTTTCTATCTCCTGGAAGTTAAAAGTTTTTTATTTCATGGAACGCTCAACAATTTGTTCATTCAACTTGCTTTGCTTTCTTACAGTAAGAGCTGACCAGGCCTCCGCTCGCCTCGCTCTGACTGACACGGTGAATTGTTTGGTGATTCTCATTTCGACGCCTGTACCCGGCGGACAAGACAAACCGCCTCCCGTTGTGCTCATCCATTGCTCAAAGATTTCCTGTTCATAGGGCACAAGTTGATCTTATTGGTTAACTTGATGGGAATGGCTGAGGGGTGGGGTTGGGTGGGGGGGAGGGGGAGGAGCCACTAGTGTCACTGTTGATCCTGTGTATGCTGCCATCTTGTGTGGGTTTGGTTGTAATTAATTTTAAAATAAATTTGCTGGTTTTCAGTCAGGCGTTCTGTTGTGTCTCTCTCTCTCTCTCTCTCTCTCTCTCACAGACACACACAGACACACACAGACACACACACACAGACACACACACACACACACACACACACAGCAGGGTGCGCACAGGTTAAGCTTGTTATGTTAATTCCAGGTATATGTTCCCTCTGTGTGTGTGTATATATATATACTGTATACATATAGGCTAGGATGGCGCACCACTACAGACATAAACTAAGTTAACTTAGTTTAACTTAGTTTGATACACACCCCCAGGTTGACATGGACCGCCCCGTTACATCGTTTCCACGGTAACGGTAGGTTGGTTTGGCGGGGGGTGCAGGGGGGTGGCGCCCTCGCGTACACCGACGGGGTCACGTAAGCGACGACAAAAATAATTTATTTCATAGATCCGGCTGCGCTCTCCGTCGCGTCCGGAGCGCCCCGTGTCTCGGAGCGCCCCGCCCGTGGCGCGCGGAAAGAACCGGAGAAGTCGAACAGACTCCCTGACCTCCTGACCTCCTGCGCTACAGAGCTACCGCATACATTGCTAACGCAGCCGCGAGGCTAGTCGTACCGCGGGGGCCGGGGAGTCAGCGTCGGCCGTCGCCGGCCGCCGCCGCCGCCGCCACCGCCGCCGCCGCTGCCTGAGAGCGCAAAAAAGTGTATTGATTCAGCCCAGAGATGTGGAACGCAAATCGCTTTAAGGCACGCCTACGTTTTGTACACTTTCAGCTCATCTCGGGGGGGATTTGCATGCGTTTGTGTGTTGGCACAGCTGCCGTGGGTCAGGTGTTGTGGGACGGACGGACGGACGGACGGACGGACGGACGGACGGACGGACGGACGGACGGACGGACGGACGGTCAGCGTGAGGTGTGTGTGTGTGTGATCGCAGGCGGCCCACGCGTGTTGTGTTCGTATTCAACCACAACCTCCACAACGAAACTCTGCAAAGGTGCAAAGAGGAGGAGCAGGACCCCGCACGCCACCTTCCAGAGCAGTTACATAGAGCGCTGCTTTCAGAGTGTTCCCTCTTTGTGTTCCCTCTTTGTGTTTCCATTCAGTCTCTATTTGTGTTGCAGTGCATTTGTTTGCGGGGTGCCGGTGGCCGGTTGTGGCGACAACAACGACGACACGGGAAAAACACTGGAAATAAACCGCAGGAAACGCATCGCAAACGCATTCCCTCGCAAGCGTGTGATGGTGACAGAGTGTGTTATGTCACAGCTCTGTTATCTCGCTCGTTTGTTTCCCCCCCCCCGCCCGTTACACCGTGTTGTCATACACTGCAGCAGCTTTTTGCTTGTGTTTGTCGCTGGTTCTTTTTTAGCGTGAAGCTATCATGTTAGCGCAGGACATGGGGGTATATTAATCACGCGCCGAGCCGCTCTTCAACAGCGGGCCGGGCCGGGCCGGGCTAACACCAAGGCTACGCTCGTACGCTCAAAAGACAGATGAGTCGTCGTTACTGTTGCTGGCCTGTCCAAGCCGGGAATAGGGAGCCGGCCGGCTGGTTAGACGGAAAGAAACCGAAGGAAAAAAACCATTTAATTACAAATGTCACAGTGTGAGTGTAAAGAATGAACTGAACACAGCCCCCCTGTATACTGCCACACACACACACACAACACACACAGCATGCATCGCAACTTCATACACAACACCACACGCAGACACACAACAGCCATGCCACATGGCACACACACACACACACACACACACACACACACACACACACATGTCCAACTTCATACACACAGACACACGCAGACACACACATACACACACATGCACACGCACAGACACACACACACACACACACACACACACACACACACACACGACACAGAACCACACACACACACACATCACGTCGTAGTAACGTATGCGTGCCAATGTCCCGTCTTCCGGTCTTCCCTTCTCTTCTTCGTCTCTCCAGGAATTCCCCCAAAAAGTCACCAAAGTTCCTCCAACGGTCCACCGGTTCACGTCCGCTCGCTCCTCTCCCCTCTCCTCTCACCACCGCTGCCGGCAACAACAACAACAACAACAACAACAACAACAACAACAACAATAAAACTAAAGTAAATGAAGACATGGGCAGCCTGCCCGACATTGTACCCAGGGTGGCGGCGCGATTCGTGCTAGCGGCTCTGGGCTCGCAGCCAGCAGCCAGCAGCAGCAGCAGCAGCAGCAGCAGCAGCAGCAGCCAGCAGCCAGCAGCAGCAGCAGCACCGGGCGACGGGAAGGAGAAGCCAGTCTAGAACAGTCCATAACTCAGGCCCAAGGCTGCCGTCTCGGGGAGTTTAGCCAAAATGCCGCCAAAAATGACTTTAAAGGGCTCCGACGTTTGTTGCGAGCGCAGGACAGACGAGACATTCACCGCCGGTCGACTGAACCGCCGCTCGCCGCTCTCGAGGCGATCGGACGACTCGAGTCGACGCGGAGTAGGAGCACGATTAGAACGACACACAACACACGAGACGACTTCGGTATCTGCTGTCCTCTGGGGAATTATTTTTTTTTTATCGCACAGGATTTCGTTTCAAACATGATTTCATTTTCGTTTTTTTTTTACAATGTAAAAAAAATAACAGCGACAACAACACCCTGAAATGCTTCGATGAGTCAGAGTCAGTTTCCTTGGTTTCGTGTCACAGCCCCGGCATCCTCCTAGGGGGTTTGGGTTCAAGGGGGGTCAAGGGGTCCAAGGGGTCCAGGGGTCAAAGGTCGGAGGGCCGCAAGTCAAGAAACCCCCTCAGTATGTTGTGAAAGTTATGTTCTGACTCGGGGTCCGGAGGGGGGCTGGAGTCACACACGGGTGAGGGGGGTGGGGGGGGGTGGTTGTCTGGTGGGTCGTGGTTCATCCACAGAGAGAGAGAGAGAGAGAGAGAGAGAGAGAGAGAGAGAGAGAGAGAGAGAGAGAGAGTTCCACAAGGCCCAGACTCTCCTCCTCCTCCTCTCCTCCCCCCCTGAGGCATGGACGTGCGAACCGCAGAGACTCTCCACACACACACACACACACACACACACACACACACACACACACACACACACACACCACACACACACTGACAGAACGTAAACGCAACGCAACAACGTCCACGCTGCTTCCTGTGCACACAAAACACACACACACACACACACACACACACACACGTGACGCACACACGCGGTCGGGGCGAGGGTGCATGGCATGGATATCCACGGTCACCATGGAAACACACACAAACACGAAGTAGGCAGAGGACACACACACACACACACACACACACACCACACACACACGACCGACACAGATCACAGATAAATCCACGGAGAACTGATCTTTTGTGCTTTTGTTTGAAGTATTTGTGTTTTGTTTTGCATCCGGTCCGTCGCTCACGAGACAAGAACACTGACATGTGGGTAGAAAAGTAGCTCCCTGTTAACTACAATATATATGTATCGATATATTATATATATATATATATATATAATATTATACTGCATATATATATTTGTATACATATATATCTGTATGTTTATGTATATTTATATATTACCATCGCAAGGTCAATGGGTTCGAGGACTCGTATACGGTGAAGTGTGGAGCCAGACTGAGACGGACCTCCATGGCACTGCGAGGGTGCGAGGGCACAACGAGGAGACGAGGAAGTGAGGAGGCGAGGAGGCTAGGCCGTCGCTGTGAAAAGTCTTCTTCTTCTTCTTCTTTATTTTGTTCTTCGTTTTCTTTTTTTCTGTATTTGTATTTGTTTGTTTGTTTTCCACGGTCAACACACGCTTGATGAGGGACAGTTTCACAAGTTGTAATCAGTTATGTTCCACATACCTGATTACCATCAATATTCACTATTATTATAAGATAGCATATCTATATATCTATATCTATAGATATATAAATATAGATATTTATATATATGATGCATACCTCATT
>PIJE02000712.1:0-2500 GCA_002895965.2 Coryphaenoides rupestris | reverse complement strand
ATAAACACACACACACACCACAACACACACTACACAACACAAGCATAAGGCACAGCTACACATCACAACACAACACAGCTAGTCACATCCATCAACGCACATACACACAGCACAAAACACACAACAGTACAGTCAAGACACACACAACCACAAGCACACTACACATGCAAGAGACACGCCACACACACACATACCCACACCACACCAAAGATACAGATCCACAAACAAACACAACATGTATATCATATATATATATATATATATTATATATTATATTATATATATATATATATATATGTATACACACCACCAGACGGAGTACAATCACATTTGATGTGAGGCTTCAGTCGCAAGCTCATCCGGGAAGTAAATCTGCCCCGCCCACCTCTACTCCGCTGCTCCCCCCTGCCTCCTCCTGCCTCCATTGCGCTTTGTTGTGATGCCCTCAGCAGGACTGTGTCACAGTGGGTTAGCATCCTGCCATGCGGTGTTATGTGTTGTGCCGAATGTTAGCGTCTCTCCTCCTCTCTCTTCCTATCCTCCGTCTCTCTCCTGCAGCATCCTCTCTACTTCCCTCCTCTCCTCTCTCTCTCTCCTCCTCCTCCTCCTTCCTCTCTCCTCCTCCTCCTCTTCTCTTTCCTCTCTCCTCTTCTCCTCCTCCTCCTCTCCTCATCCTCCCCCTCATCCTCCTCCTCTCTTCCTCATCCTTTCTTCTCCTCTCCTCCTCCTCCTCTCCCCCCTCTCTCTCCTCTCTTTCTCTTCTCCTCCCTTTCTCCTCTTCCTCCTCCTCCTCCTCCTCTCCGCATCCTCCTCCTCTCTCCTCTTCATCTTCTTCATCCCTCTCCCTCCTCCTCTGCCTCTCTCTCCTCCTCTCCTCTCACTCTGTCGCGATGTCCGACGCGCAGCTTCGAAACAGTTAGTTTTCGTTTTTCGTTAAAAGTTTGGTTTTCATTTGATTTTTTATTTCTTCTGCTGCTCAAAGTCCAATGTTCACTGTATTTTATTTTTTCAGCTCATCTCGTCTCTCAACGGAATAAACGGCATCTCAAGATTCCACCTGCGGAAATACGTTCAAATATGTTCAAATCACGTCCACGGCTCTTCACACTGAATACAAGTGTTCTTAGCCATGAAAACGTTTTTGGGATGAGGCAGAGAAAGGAACCTCGGGCCCGGGGACACGGCTCATATTTGCAGGCGTAGTAAAATAGCCGTAATTCAGGAAATGAGACGATGAAACATTTTCGGTGGTAATGTTGTTCATCTTGAAACAAGGTGTCGTTATGCATACAGTATGTATTTTATGATTATTCGTGTTATAAAAATGTTCATAAATGTTTATAGGTTTGACATTTGACTTTACTTTTTTTTTCCTTTTACTTTTTGACAGAGGTTCTCATGGGTCGCGCCCACAAGTTTTGAAGCCCTTTTAAATGATGAAGAAGATAGAGTCAGAGACATTTTATAAGATTATGGTATAATTAGGGATGGGTACCGAGAAGGTAGCTCATATGAAACGGTTCCGTACAACCGACGTACTACGTTACGAATCAAAGCTATTTCGGTGCCATTCATTTCGGTGCGTAGTTAAAATGCATATTGAAATATCGCTGGCATTTCGGCCTCTAGTGCGAAACGACATCGCTGATGCTCAGGTCACGCTTGTCCTGCACAACCCACACCATAACTTTAGGAAACATTTCAATCAGACAGTGACGAGAAGTACCCGAAATGCGAAACCACGAAGGTCGAAAGTGTGGCTGCAACTTTTAACCCAAAAACGCGACAATAGTACCTGCACAAATGTTTAAAACCTTGCATGCAAGGGGGGAACACTATTTTGATGAAGACTTTTGGCGAACACTGAAGGCGAAGCAGCCAGTGTTTGACGCTTGAAATAGGTCTGGCCAGTACCAAGACTCAGCCAGTAACAAGCAACCTCAGCCAGTACACACATCAGCCCAGTACAAGAACCTAGCGCAGTACCAAGACACTCAGCCAGTACGCAAGCACCTCGCAGCAGTCAAGCAGACACATCAGCCGGTGTGTGGGAGTACTCCCGACGAGAGACGATTGACGGGTTCCAGCACGCATTTCCTTCATGTTAGTAACGGTAACGTAAGTGCAATCTTATGATTTCTAACATTAATCACGTTTTTATGTGTTTTAGGTTTACATACGTTATAATAATTTTTAATTAACTAATTAATTAATTGACATGAACGTTATGATATGTTATTTTGCAGTAGTGACCCCATTCACCTTGGCCAAGAAGGGAACCTTAACTAAAAGAGAAGGTGGAAAGAACGCCACAGGGCTGTGACAGGAGTTTGTGGTCACTGTGGAATCTCCATGGTTCAGGGTAATAAATAAATATAATAAATAATAGCCTATAATTGTTTACGGTAATGTTGCATTATGTGAAAATATATTTGTTTATTTAGTGTGTATAACTAGTTATATTGCATTAAGCAAGATAAGACTATACACATCCTTACAT
>PIJE02000711.1:139972-248326 GCA_002895965.2 Coryphaenoides rupestris | reverse complement strand
CATAGTGTGGGGTCAGTACGGGCCACTGAGGGTCCGACTAGGGAGTGGGGACATATGGTCGGTGGAACCTCCGTGCACATGCAGTGCGCTCGGCCCCCCAGAGGGCCGAGCCAAGGAGTACCAGGAAGTGTAGGGATAGAGAGGGCCAATCCGCCTACATGGAGTACTTTGTGGCTGCGCCTCTGTTGGAGGACACTCCGGCGGCGGCCGAATCAGGGTGCCTGGACTGCTATGGGGCAATGAAATGGGAGTGGACCTGGTATGGTGGTTGTAGGGAGGAGTTCGAGGAGGAATGAGAAGACAGGGAGAGTTGGAAGCTGGTGTGAATGCGTTGAGAGGCGTTGGAAGTCTGGAAAGGGGAAGGCTGGTGAGCGTATAGGAAGGAAGGAAGTAGCGGATGGTGTGAGGGAGAGAAGAGGAAGAGTATTGTAAAACGACTGAAGTGAGTTGAGAATACCAAGTGGCTGTGTGCCTAACTTTGGATTGTTGGAGGAACCCTGTTGTGTGCTGAAACCCCTGGGACTGCCTGAGAACCCCGCCCCGTGAAAGAAGAAGAAAGAAGATTCTTCTTATGGACCACACGTTATTGGTCACAACAACACACAGCGGAAGTTTGGTGGCCGCCGAAACAACACAACACGCGCTATTCAGGGAGGGTGCCCGTGGAAATTTCCTCTTGCATTTAACCATCCTGCGGGCCAGCAGGGCAGTGGGCAGCCAAAACCAACCGGCGGCCCGGGGGCCAGCAGCTTCAGGGTTGAACGTCCACAGCCTTTGGCAGGGATGTGGACAGGAGAGCGATCTTCACATGTTTTTTTTTGTTTAATTGGGTTCTTTTACTCCGTAAGGGACCCTCGGAGCACGGGTAGAACATGCCAACTCCACACGAGGAAAGGCCGGTGAGATACCCACCTGGGCACCCACAGTTAATACGCCCCAGGTGGGAATCCGATCCCAGGACCTTCTTGCTGTTGAGGCAGCAGTGCAGCACTGTGCCACCGTGCCGATAGAACGAAACCCGCCTGGCTGACTAACCCGACCCATGGCCGAACCCCGCTCTACGTGAGGACCCGTCTCCGTGTACCGACCCTCTTGCTAACTGGACCACGACTACCCGCAGGATTTAAGGACTACTTCCTATGAAGTACCCTGCACTTCCCGCTTCCCCTATATGTTAAATAACCCGGTTGCCTTATATTCTGATGTGGACAGTGGATTTTCATTTAGGTTCAGTCTGGACACTCCAACCCGACAACGGAGTGTCCACAATATGGTTTACATGTCTCTTAAATTCCATAGTCCTACAGTTCCTGCTTTGTGTAGATGATATAGCCTTTATTTGTGCACAGGGGATTTTTGAACGTATTCATAAATGGCTTTTGCAATGGAGGGAAGTAATCTCATTGGTAGCGCATGCCACCAAAAATAGATAAGGTAATAGAGTTATCAGCGGTATTTAGTTCGATTTGTAAGAACACAAATTAGTAGCACTTTAGACTTGTATTATGTAGCCTATTTTATTAATTTGAACGCCTTTGCTTTCAATTAGGTTGGCTGGCCCGTGGCCACTTACGTTGCAGGCGGCTTGTTGCCCAAAGCAGTGTCTTTTTTTTTTTACATTGTTTGATAAGGGCCTGAGCTTCTAATGCCTGCTTCCTTATTTCTCAGTTTTTTTGCCCCTCCTTTATGTGGAGGACATGTTCTGTCCATCTGGACTGTTGGCGGCTATGGAAGCCCATTTTTCAGTTTCTTGTTTGCCACATGTTTCTTAGGATGTATTGATTTCTATTATCGTATACCATTACTTACATTTATTATTTTATTGTTTTATTTCGTGTATTTTTTGAGCAACCTCTGGCACAGGAATTTCCTCCAGGGATTAAAAAAGTTTTATCTTACTTATCTGAATTGCATCTCCAAAGGGAAAATTTCTGTTGCCAGTTTTGCTTCAAAAATACCAAGTCTAACATAAAGCTATTTGCATAGAGTATAAACAATAGATGTAATAACTCAATAGGAATAATACTTTACAAATTTACAGTGAATAAATGGGGGGGGTCTTAAGGTAAAATATTTATTAGGTAACGTAAAATATTAAGTAAAACAAAACAAGTTGGCAATGGTATTGGGTTTATAGTAGTGAGGGTGTATTGCACATGAGGGAATATTGCACATTTGATGATGAAAGCTAATATTGCAAGGTAAACAGTTGAGGGTGATATAATTGGTGAAAGTGTATTGCACATATATTAAGAATAATTGCACATATGAATATCGCAGAAGGATTACTATTGTGAAGTATTGGCACATGACATTAATTTAGCATGTGAGTTGATGATGAGGTAATTTGCAAGTGCAATATTGAGATGGTTTAGGGATTGCACTATGATATTATTATTATTAGCACATGATGTTTGAAGAATAATCTGCACTATGATGTTGATAATGGTTAATATTTGCACTTATGATATTGTTTCACGATGTTTTTCAACTGTCTTATTCCCGCAGTTAGGGGAGTGAGTTATTATTAGTTTGATGGTCACTGCAGGGTGAAAGGACCTCCGGTGTCCTTCTTGTGTTGCATCTCTGGTAAGCTCAGTCTATGACTGAAGGTGCTTCTGGTATGACTCGTTGTGGCGTGGCAGGGGATGAGAGGCATTGTCCTAATACTGAGTAGTTTCTCAAGCATCCTCCTCTCCCAAGGGACCTGGTCTTTCCTGCATGAGTTATTGAGCTAATTAGCATCAGCTACTTCATCTGCTGCCCCAGCACACAACAGCTGTAAAGATTGGATGGCTGCGTTACCATTGGTAGGTGATAGAATACATCTGGCATGCATGGTTTTGCAAGTACATTGTGTAAAATCTGAGTTCTCTGGTTAGATAACACCAGTGGCGATTTCTGACCTTTTCTGGACAGAGCAGTGTTTTTAGTCCATGTCTCATCTTAGGGGGTGGTGTGGTTGTGGTCTTTTTGTTGTGGAACCCAGTGTTGTTGGATCTTGTATTTCTGCTTCAACGTGGTGTTCCATCCTCATCCCTTTTTGTATTGTCTGAAATCTGGTTTTCTGGGGTGGGGTTCGGTTTGTCCTGTTAATTGTCCATCCCACTCTAACTCCTTGAGTCTTTTAGCAAGGTTGAGTTGCAGGTGATTAGTCCACACCACTCCACTAACTGTCCGACCACACTCCTTGTACTTTCAGACTCCGGGTAGTCCCGGTGTGCTGTGGACTACAGCTCCACGGATGCAGATGGTTGGCTGCTGTCGCGAAAGTATTTCTGCATGAAGGTTGCAGGGAACTGAGCGAGTGTTCTGAAATCTGTTAGGTGTAGTGTGACAGGAAGGGAGACAAGACTGTCCCTGAGGTGGCTCCCATTTGCTCACTATTCGTGTCCGACAGTGCTCTGCAGCTCTTCACATATTGTGGCCGAACCCTGTAAGGTAGTTGGTAATTGCCAGGCCATAGTGGAGCATCCGACCTGCTGTCCTTTAGTAGGCTTGGGAGTCCCGAGTCAGGGCAGGTCTTATTGTGGTGGTTGGATACACTCGCGCAACGTTTGAAAAGAAACATGACTCCTCCACAAATCGCGTGGCGTGTCCTCCTGTGAGCCTCGATGTGGACAATCTGTTTAACTAATAAAAACAACTCTTTGGTCACGGCGAAGTGGATTTTAGGACGCAGAACTATTAGCACAAGGGTTAACATTTCTTAAGTGGCAAATAACATTACAATCGGGGCGGGCGCCTGGCATGTGTTATTACTTTGACCCCGGACACCTGAGACGCGAGAAAAGTAGCGCTACCAAAGTAGAAATCCGCCCACATCTAGACAAGAGCACCCAGAAGTTTATGCCAGATAAGGAAACAAAGGAGATTGTGAGTTCTTATCGATTTTCTCCCACCCCGCTAATGAGCTCCTGGCAGGCTGTGGAGCTAAAAAAACAAGAGTTATCTCTCTCTCTCTCTCTCGGACTGTTCCCACCAACATCAACCTAGGTGTCAGCTTGGAAACAAAGGGCTTAGAGGCTCCAGAGTTTCCTCGTTAGTGGATGACGCACCTGCCGTAGACGAGTTTCACCTCCAAACTAATCTTTGCAGGGGTGAGACAAAACAACACTCCAAGCCCTACCAGGATGGAACAACCATACAAAACACATCTAACTGGCACAAACAATCTGCTCTATGCTACACTTAAAAGCAAGGATTCCATAAACGTAGTAAAACCCTTTAGGAGATTGAGTTTGAATACCAAGAAAAGAGGAGAAACATCCTATTGCCGAATCGTAGCTACTCATAGTCACTTCCATAGTTCCATGTAGGTAATTTCCATATACGATACCTTCGTCTCCATGTGGTCTGTTGACTTATCACAGCCCTGGTGCAGCAGAAAGCCATAAAGATGTTGGTTCTCTAGTGATTACTAACCAATGCGGAAGTGCTGGAGCTGCGACCGCTAGCGGAAATAGCCTTGCCATTGTTGAGTGGTTTTATGTATTGTGCTTGCTTTCTATATGGTTTTTAGGTTTGGGGAATGGCGAGTGATACATGATTGTGTTCTTGGAGTCACGCAGGCTGTGTCGTACTGTGCATGTAAACATGGTATATGTAGTTGTTGTTATTTGTCAGCCAGTCAGTTCCACCTCCTGCTTACCGTGTGCCTAGTGTGTTTGTTTATCAGAGATATGAGAGGATGATGGGTGTGGTGTGGTTAATGGAGTGTCTGTCTGGATGTCGAAGTAGGATGAGGATCAGGACTAGACAGACAGGACAGGACAAGTGAGTACAGACAGTACATCATATGTCGTTACAACAGGAGTATCAAATCTTACTCGATGCGTCAAACGAATCATCACTCCGTTCACAAAATGCCGGACGTGAGATCGGGATAGATATGAGAGAGGTGGTCGTATGTTAGGAAACATTAATGAGAGGTTGCTCGCGAAGAGAGAGGTAAAGATTGGAAATGGGCCCAAGCGTCACACGAACATGGTTCGTCAGCCAATTTAGCAAGAACGTTTTTAAATTCAATTCTCCCGTGGGAGAGAGAAACGAGGGGTATAGTGGTGGATGGAGAGGGGGAAAGAAGGTAGAGTTGGAAAGGTGTATGAGAGAGGTAATTGTAGAGAGAGGTGAGAAGGAAGAGACCGAGAACAAGAAAGAGAGGCCCGAAAGCCTCTCCCAGTCTGTCATCTCCAAACAAGCCCCGAGAGAGACTTCCTCGATCTTCCAGGACACCAACTTTTTCCTGCGTACTAATTGTGGTTGATTACTGTCGTCTCCTAGAAGCTCCATCGTGCGTTTCTATTAAGGAGGGGCCTGTTTAGGGTGTGCGTGAGGGGGGCAACCCAGTGCGGCACAGCAATTGGAGAGTACGGTTAGTTCAAGCAACAAGTCCCAGAGGCGTCCGCGTCTAATAACAGAAATAGCACAAAAGATATTTCTTGCGGCTTGGTGACTTCACAGAGTAATAATAAATAATAAAATTAAAACCTTATGCCACCCAAGTATAATTCCAGGGGTGCTCGCCCACGGAGAAGCTGTGTCCTAGAGGAAATGCCGCGTGGAGCAGGTCCTCGAGCGTGAGGGCTCTGAGGTTGTGCACGGCTCACGGCTCGCGGAACGTCCCGCGGGCATGCTGGACCTGAAACCCCCCCCCCCGCTCCCCCCCACCGTGCAGATGGTGCCGAGAGAGAAGAAGGCAGGGCCACAAAGGTATATAGTCCGCACTCCCTGGGATATGGAACTGCCTCACAAAAAAATCCATGCTACAACTAACGTAACTCCGCGTGAATTAAATTTGAGCTAATTGGAGGGGAAGGGGGAGTTGTTAAATCTCCTTGGGAGGTCAAATTGCAGAAGGGGGAGTCCGGTAGATGCTGGAGTAGACGAGGGTGGGACTGGGTGTCTGGAGCAAAGACCCCTCATACCCGAATTGCTCCGTCAGCCAGGGTTTGGCAAAAAGTAGCCTACTAACGGCCAAAAGTTAATTCCTTCAGGTGTTTATGGGGAAGAAAACTGGCTGACTAGTGGAGTGCCGACCAGGTTCTTGTAGGGGTGGAAGTGATTTGAATACCAAGGGACAGGTTGCGGGTGTAATTGAATCCAATGGTAGGTATCGAGCGGTTTGCTGCAGAGTCGTGCTTCAGGCAGCTTGTCATCGAACGCTTTTCCTGCCGCTTGCGTCATGTCGCCTGAGTAGCACATAAGGGCGGATAGTGGGAGGTGGGTAGCTTGCGTTTTATGATTGGATGGCGAGGTACGGTTACGGAACCGTTAACAGGGGCCTATGGTAAACCAGGTTGTGATCTGATCTGCCCAGGGGAGAGAGAAGCTGTAGAGCTGAGTGCTTCCTTAACTATTTAGTCATACAGCAGGTCCATTTGTTTGTTTTTATTTCTCCTCATTGTAGTCCATCAAACTGTTGTTTATAATAGTTGGGCAGTGTGGTTTTGTATGATTCAAGGTTGACTATGGTTATAAGATTTATTCGGGATATCGATGACACGCTTGGGGTTGCGAGTTGTCCTTTAAGTTTTGATGTTCTTATGTTTCACCAGGTTGTTACCCAATGACACCTCTTTTTAGCAGTCGTGCGTAGCGTAGCCACGCGGCCGGCTCACCCCTATCCAACCAAACACCAATAGAAGACAGAGGGTCAGAATATACAAAATCCAAGACTTATTTATATCTCCAATATCTAAAGAGTTTCATTAGCAAACCGATGCTCTCTATATGTAATAGATTAAGCATCTGTTTAAAAACGTACTTACCCTGTAGATTCTGTTGATAAATCGGATAATGTCCACAACTTGCTTACGGTGGGGTGTGAGGGGATGAAACAGTTTCCCCCAAGAATTATGCGGAGTCCCTCCTGCCTCTAAGAGTCTCCACTTTTGAAAAGATTCCCTGCTTAATCTTAATCCTGCATCGACTCAACGGGAAAGCGCGATCACACTCCACCTCGATCTTCTACCGTGTCTGGGGCGATGGGCCAATCGCCATCTCTCCCACTGCAGGAAATCTGAAACTCAGAGTTAAGAGTCCCGAGAGAATGCCTCCGAATTAAAAAAGGGACTCTGGCACCCGGACAGGTTGACTCAGGGGCACCGATTGCTGTGACGACTTTTCCTTTTACTTCTGCTTCTGTTGCTCTTCAAGCTGTGGTCGTGGATCCTAGTCGCTTCTGTGTCCACGTCCTACTACTGCAATCAGCTGCGCGCCATCCAAAGTCTCGTCATTAGCCACGGCAAGAGGTTCCTCCATGTTATAGTCCCATTCTCGTAGCATGTGGCCTGTCCCTTATAGGGCTGTCGCAGAGGGAAAAATAGTGACCATCCGGGGACCCCACGAATCAAGGCGCTAGTTAACTCTGTCCATCTTGTTTCACCAGCAGATCGTATGTTCCCATTTATGATAAGAAGATGACTTTCGGGAAAATCTCCTCTTCCTCGCTGCGTATCCCTCTTTCTCACCCGGCCGCGGTGTGTGATCTGCGAGACCTAGGGGATTTGAGGAGTCTCCGCCTCTCTGGCGGCGCCTCCACTAACACAGTGGAGGACGTTTCAACGTCGAGCTGTGTCCTCTAGTGTTCTAACAAACAGAGATGGAGACCGCTGACGGGTCGCTTGCCGCGTCCTCTTTCGACACCACAGTACAGGCCGTCAAGCGCACACCAACAACGAAGCCAATTCCTCCCAGATCGACAAGAGAAAATACATATAGTATAAAAAGGAACTTTCTCTGCATGCCATCTTGTTTTCTAACGCTACACAATTAACTATGAGTCTTTACTACTAACAAACTAAAACAAAGAATATCAAAAAGAACTCTATTAGTAGAAGGATACAGCAAGTGAAAATAAGGCACAATCCGCATGCTACTAGGAGCATACTCTGAGCAGGCAGTGTCTCCTCGGTAGATATTAAACGTGCGTCAAAACTGCACTGAAACCTTTAGGCCAGTGTCATGATAGGTGGCATGGCACCAGAAGAGATGTTTGGCCGAATGCAGTCGTTCTAGTGTCGTAGGCTACCGTACAGGAGAAACCTGGTGCTTAGAGGTTGTTGTCCCCTCGTGTTTATTACGACAGTGTGTGGAAGAGAAGTTATAATCAGCCTGAAGTTCAAGAGAAAGTACGAGGATAGTGGTTTGCTCGTGTCGACGGTGAGTTGAGCCGAGGTAGGGAGACAGCAGACACTGAAGTCGGATGGACTGTGATGAGGATGTGACTAAGTTCAAATTTTAGGAGCTCTGTATAGTTGCGCGTATTATGAGAGGTGGTATGACATAAGAGGAAAGAAAAGTCACTAGGTGCGGTAAGAATGAGCCGTGGTTGTAATTTTGCGGTTTGTATGACCAGTGGAACGTAGCTGCTACTAACATAGTCAATGTCGGAAACAAAATGAGCATTCTGTGTTAGAGGGTGTCTATCTAGTCTCGGTCCCTATCATTAGGGCCTAATATTCTATTACTGAACGAGCATACAACACAAATACACGGCTTCAGAGTTTTCAGCGGAGGCTTCGCTTACAGCACTCAGACGTGTCACTGTTGTAGAGCACTTGATGCTGCGAGTGGGCCGCTGCCCTACGTGATCGAGGCTACGCCGTCTGTTGACGAGACATCCTGTGAGCCAGACACGCCTTTTTGATCTCTAATTGTCATTCTTCTACTTCTGATCGCACGTCCACTATACCCTTCGCACACCCAGGCGTGTGAAGCAGTGCAGATTAATTCAACTTTAACTGAATCAGAATGCGGTATACGACACTTATCTGTGACGTATTTGTAGAACGAACCAGCGAATCAGCTTCGTGGCGTCGTCGTCGTGACCGCTCTCGGCCTTTTCCCAGCGCCGCCACGCCACCTTACCGAGTCTTCTCTCAAGATTGCTTTCGCGACGTGCGGACATCCCGCCGTCACGTTGTGACGAGTCTGTGGGCTTGGACTATCTGTCTTCAGTACTCGACGATGCTTAGGCTCGTAGTGCTCCTCGTATCAGCGCCAGCATGCGGTCGCCGATGGTGGTGACGGTGGGTCTAGAGCTCGACTGCGCGGCTGTCCGTGTGCGTGTGTATACAGGCTGCGACTGGTGCGTTGCCCAAGTCGCACCTTTCTCCACACTACCACCATTCTGCTCCGCGCCCCTTCCAATGTACAGTTTCTGGACAATAAGTTGAATCGAGCTCATATACACGACCGTGCATATATCAATCAGGTCACACACCGAGTACGACAAAACACAAGCGAGACAACACTGCCTCATCAACGAACACTGCAACGGAGTACTCGGGGATGCGGGTAAGGAAGCGAGCGGTACTGTTACGTACATGCAAGTGTGCAGAATTTTCTCAGACAGTCGAAAGCTGAAACAGAATTTTCCGTTCCCAGCCGCCGCCAATTACAGACATCTCAAAGACACTCTCACCCTAATATAAAAGATCGAGTAGGAGCCCGGGGGAAGGGGTGTATTTGTCTCACTGCAGCTAACAGATCTTGAGTGCAACCAGTAGTCATGTGCAGACCGCGTGTGCAAGCCTATATCTTGTTTGGCCCCGAGACCTGCAACTGACCAAATGTTATGGCGCCGTGATGCTTATTGTAGTGATGCCAACAAACATTGCTGGGATGTTTGAAGCCTTACAGGCGTCCGAGCGCATTCTGGCTAGGCCGGCGGCGCTGTGAGGTTTACAGCTAGTGACTTTGTGAGTCAGGCTGCAGTATGTTACTAGTCTCCTCTTATCATAGCCTTCACGGAACAGAGTTCAGCGGTTTTGGAAGGAATGTATTGTGCTTTATGCTATGGCGAAGCTAGATTCGTGCTCTACGCGTTGAGGCTGCTTTCATTTGTTGCTGCGGGGAGCTTCTAATAAGGCGAACTTGGGTATAGAAGAGCTTGCTACTCCAATAGTTATCTACCAACATCATCACAAGCAATCTCACACTCGGGGTGAATAGCGGATATCCTCGACCAGTCTGGCTACACTCACCAGCGTCATCTCCTAAGGGACGTCTACGATAGGCTTGACTCCTCTCTTCACCACCTCATGTGTCTGTGAGACAAAATCTGTGTCGATCGATCATGTCACGGCTTATGCCTACGTAGTCCCGCGTCTTATCATCAGAGACCTTGTAAGCATGCAACCAATCGCTGTGCAAGAAGGAGTCCAATGTCTTGCGTTCGGACCAAATTCGGTAGTCTATCTGCAGGAGTTGTTTTTGGATTGACTGGCTGATTGGAAACAATCGTGGTCCGGAGGTCGCCTGGTCGCGACCATACCAATAAAAGCGTTATGTTCTATGCGAGTCACGCGCGTCTTATCAGTCACCGGTGTTTTGCGACTATCAAGAAAAGAGCGCAAACCTTGATACAATATTGTTTACCTAAGCTAAGGTTCGTGGTATACAGACTCCATTTATATCTCCTAACCACTGAAAGAGACTGAGATGATTTTTATAATGGCGAAAATGTCACGAGCAGGATCCGGCCACTCGAGTCCCGCATATTACTACCCCGCGTAAAACATATTGGCATCTGCCCAATGCATTAGTTAGTAAGTATATAATGAAACATGAGGCTGTGAGGGACAGATGACTAGCAAGATTTAACATAAATCGCGTAGCGACCTGTGAGATTCGATCAGGTATAATAAAGCGGATCTTTACAGGATAGAGCTGGACAGACAACATGTGATGAACAAGGGCCTGCAGACAATGACGGACTGGCAGACGGGAAGAACCAGCGGAGCTACGAGAACTCCTCCTAACCTCCGCTCCCAAGACGAGCAGGCTTAACAACCATTTCTTATGCTCGTTCGGACCGTGAACGGCAGCGCCGCTGCAAGTCCAGGTGCAGGACCATGCCACTGCGAAGAGGACGAAAGCAGCCATGACACCTGAAACATCTCAGAGGCGACGTGCGCACGAGCCTATCAAGCGCACACACACAAACCACACACCGCCCGCCCCCCCCCCCCCCCTCGCACCACACAGCAAAGATATTGCCAACGTTTGATTAGACAGTTACTTCGGCGGGTGTGGGTGTGGCGCCATACCGCTTTCTGATTTACGTTGCGCAATTATAGCGGGGTGAGACATCCCGCGACCGCAGAGGTTCCCGAGTGCTATGCTCTCCTCCAGAGGCATACTCCTCAGCAGATTGGCTAGGAAAGTCCTTCGACCAGAGATCTTTCAACCTGACTCCTTCGCCTCCCAGGCTCTGTTGTCGTCCGAGGCAAGGTCTTTACTAATCAGCAATGTTCATCATCGATGCTCCTTTGTCCCTTAAAACACTCCAACTTCCGCGTGAATTGCTATTGGGAGTGAATCCTTTGTGTGTGCGCCCGAGATGCTGTGGCGCCTGACTATTGCGAACTCTGTGTGAGGAGCCGATAGTCCCTCACCCCATCTGAATTGTCATGTAGATGCTTTCGTCTGAGGCTGTTGTCAATGTTACTCTCTCTTTAGTGTCTTCCATGTTGCATGACCCACGCATAGAACGCGCATGGCAGATATTGAAAGCACGTAAAAGCCGTCAAATAATACTCAGACCGCTCCACCGTGCGCGCACACACAGAAAAACTCTAGCAATAGCATTCACAACAAGGGTCCCTGCTCCTATCTACCTGCGATATAGGTGGTAGGAGAAAACCGGTTTGTGTTGCGTGAATTCGCGTGTTTGTGGACTTATCTACCCGTGCGTCTTCCCGATGCCGCAAATTCAAACAGCGTATTTCGCCCCTCTCGTCTCTCTCTGTAATGTCGAGCACCAGGCTCAGGGGTCTAGCCTGCACCCGACCATGTGCAGCTGTGATTAACTGGTACTATTCCTGTCGGTGCGCCACTCTTATTGTTGTAAGGATGGGAGCACCACCTCAGGAGCCACTGACTCCTCGATAGCACTGTGGTGAGTGTCCCCTCAGGATTTGCGTTGTTTGAGCCCTCTCCTCTATCTCCTCGTGTACATTCCCACGACTGCATGGCTATGCAACAGCTCCCAACGTCATGCATCAAGTTGTGTGTGTGGCTTGACGAACACGACAGTGTTGTGGGTGGTGCTGTGTGTGGTATGATCGCCGACGACGACGCAGACAGTGTGCCTTACAGGAGGAGTTGGTTATCTACTGCACATGTATGAAGGCTTGCCAGAGAACAACCCTGGCCCTACAGTCCAAGAAGAACCACAGGAGCTGCATCGTGGAACTCACAGGAAGCGGAGAGGAGAAGCACGCCTCCCAATCTCCATTGACGGCGGTTGCATTAGAGAGGGTCAGGCAGGCTTCATGCTTCCTTCTGGCGTCTGCACATCTTCGAGGACCGTCACATTGGACCACACACACACACACACGTGCCGTGGAAAAAGGCCAAAACAATGGCTGTATTTCCTCAGGCGACTGTATGAAATCAACATCGTTTGCCCGCCGCATCTCTCAGAACTATTCTTACTTCCAGTACCATCTGAAGAGTGTTCTCACTGGATTTTGCATCCACCGCATCTGGTTAGGGGACGTTGCACGCGCACTTGGAGCGTAGGTGAATCCCACTACCATGAGCTGGTGCTGTGCTGGACGGTCCCGAGTTACATTCGTACAACTCCTGGATATATACACCAGCGCGTGCTTTGGCCAAGGCCAAACGCGATTATAAAAAAAATAACCACCCCAGCCACAAACTGTTCACACTCTCTACCGTTCAGGCAGGCGATATCGCATGTTCAAGTGTCCGCACGAGCAGAGCTCTGGAGGACAGGTCTTCTCATAGTTCAGGGCCATCAGGTGCTGTCTTGAACTAAGTGCTAGTGCTTATAGTGTTTAACTGCTAGTGCTAGTCTCTGGTTGTTGCTACGTGCTAAGTGTTTACTGCTAGCGATACTGTTTAGTGCGAGTCCTGGTGCAAGCTGCTTGCGAGTAGTTGTCCTGTTGGTGGTTTTTTGTTGCTCGGCTCTCTTGCTAGTGCTAGTGCTACGTGTACTGCTTAGTTGCTAGTGTTATCTGCTGAGTGCTAGTCCGTATTGGTGGTTAATGCTGGTGCTAATGTTGTTCTAGTGTTTTCTTAGTTGTGACTGTCTGAGGAATAGTGTTTTCTGTGTTTGTGGACATTCTGTGAATGTTTCTAAAATTATTAACAATGTATATTTTATTACATGATTATTATTTGTTATTGCCTCCCCTTAATATTTGTTGTATACTATTTTTATTCTTATTACAGTTTTCTTTTTTAGATTTTTTGTAACTGTTTAATTATAGTTTCTATTTTCTATTCTATTTCTATTTGTATTCTTTTATAAACTGCGGATCGGCTGTCGGCGCGTTTTGCACGTAAGAATTTCACTCACTGCTTATACTTGTGTAAACTGTGAAGTGACAATAAAACACTACTTGAAACTTGAAAGTGTGAGCTGCGCTTCAAATCTTTGCCTCGAACAATGGAGGTTAAAATGTAGTTGGATATCTCAGGAATATCAGTCCACCTTCTCTTCCAAAGCCAGAGGAGTTGCCATATTGATCCGTCGTAATGTCCCATTTGAACACATCTCAACCATCTCTCACCCGAATGGTCGTTATCTCATCTTAACAGGCCACATTTTGTAACATGTCACTTTCTTAAATATATCTGCACCCAATTTTGACGATCCTGGATTTTTTAGGAAAGTTGTTAATCCAGATCTGTCAACCACTCACCTAATCGCCGGAGGAGATTTCAATTTTACTTCAATTTACTACTTAATGATGAGCAATTCCGACTACAAACTGGAAACTTGATTACAACCTAATTGTCCCAAAATGACACCCCTGACGTGAATGACTCCGCTTTGTGGGAAGCCTTCAAGGCTGTCATGCGAGGACATATGATAGCTTATGAGGCTAAACTGAAAAAAGACAGACAGAAGGAAATGTCAGAGATCTCTGACAAAGATGAGACGGATCCAGCCTCCTATCGCTCTCCCCGGTTGTGACCTCAAAGTGTTCACTAAGATACTTGCAAACAGACTTAATAAGTGTATTGCAAGTATAATCCATCACGACCAAACTGGATTTATTCCAGATTTTCCTGACAACGAACGAATATAATGTACTCCGAATACGACAAAGAGTGTCTCTGTCTTAGCACTTGATGCCCAGAAAGCTTTCGGCTAGGTTGAATGGAGATACATTTTAACAGTGATGAGAGAGTTCGGCTTGGGTGACAACTTCGCCTCCTGGGTTGAAATACTATACACCAGCCCAATGGCTTCAGTTATCACTAATTGTGATAAATCACCTGTCTTGCACCACTCCTGCCGACAAGGGTGCCCTTTTAAGCCCATTGTTATTCGCACTTGCTATGGAGCCCCTTGCTATTAGCATTATTCTCACAAACTCTAAGAATTGGCATCAAATTGGAAAAATGAATATTTCTACTTGCAACTCCTGTTTACCATAACCATGCCTCCCCTTCTCTTACTTATAATACCTTCACAATTTGGAAAATAAAGGCATCATCTCTTTTGCCTCATTTGCACAGTTGAAGGAAAGGTTCGCACTCCCATCTTCCCATTTCTTTCGTTACCTCCAGATAATGAATTACATCCACACAAATGTACCTAACTTTGAGGCGATCCCTGCCCCTGCCGATCTGTATACTCTTATGAATCGGACTCCTTACTCAAAGAGACTTGTTGCTAGATTTGTAGATTTTTTTACAGCACATAATCCGATTTCCACCGCAGATTAAAAGAAGCCTGGGAGGAAGATCTTTGCCGTGACAATTGATGAGAGCTGGGAATCATGCCTGAAAGCTATCCACAGCTGTTCTATAAACTCTAGACACCAACTTCATCAATTTAAAGTGATTCATAGACTGCACTACTCTTGGACCAAACTACACTCATTTTACCCTTCTGTATCTCCAATCTGCCCAAAATGTAAATCAGCAGAGGGCATATTGGCCTCCTCTGGTCTTGCCCCAAACTAAGCAAGTTATGGTCAGATATTTTTAAATGCTTCTCCGAAGTATATAATTGTGACTTTACACCGGACTCATATACTGCCATCTTGGGCAAAACCAGAAATCTATTCATTCTGTCTCATTTGGAACAAAAGACGATGCAATATGGCATGGTTATTGCAAAAAAGAGTATACTAACCCTTTGGAAGGATGAAGATGGACCTGGCTAGCTGAAATAACAAATCTGCTGCACATGGAGAAGATCCAATACAATGTTTCTCTCAAATCTGCAACCTTTGATACAATGTGGCAACCATTACCATCGTATGTCGATTTTATCCTGAATCTTTGTGTTTATGTATATATGTGCATGTCTACCAGGTAGGCGGGTGTTTTTTCTTTTTGTAATTGTCTTAACTGAGTTTATACATTTAAAAAATAAGCTTTGCCTCATTCTATGAAAATGCAGTCTAATTAAATTTGGTTATGACAAAACAAGTCATGAGGATGGGATGACCAACAGATTACTTGATTGTAAAGCACAATTTGTAAAGCTAAAGTAGACCACCCTTGATGCTTAAAGGTATGTTGCTGGTGGTGCTTTGAAGGCTACAGCTTTGATTGCATCAAATTAGAAGTTGAGAAGTTGCAATGTAGCATATCCTAGTAAAGCCACTGCGCCTTTGCTTCACTTCTGTCTCAGTGGGGAAAAAGGTACATTTAAATTCCAGAATTAAATGTTCTCCCGGGAGAGGACCCCTGTTATGCATGATTTTACCCAGTGTTTTATGTCCCCACCACTTTCCAGATCTATCCTACACCCCTGGTAACTAGGTGTCAGTATTTCACACAAAATAATCTCGACCCAAATCATCCATTTGGGACAAAACACCTATGGCTACTTTCAATGTTGTCAGTATAAATATGTCCATCTTTATAACAGCCAGTGCTAATGCTCACATGAAATTTGAGGAACAAAGCTACAACAATGTAAAGTTTCAGATGAACTGTAGCTCAGATTTTATTTTGAAGTGATTTTCACACCAGCTCGTTGACAGATGCGTCTCCAAATCGTAATTCCCCAGACTGTACAAGGATAGAAAAACTCACAACAGCACACAAACATACAAAATAGCTTTAACAAATTCAATCATGTTTCTTTCACATTTTAATATTTTGTGTTAAATACATATAACCCTGGTACTGTACCCAACCATAGCAAAAAATTATCTCAAGTCAAATGTATACAATCTTATTTACAGAAGGAACATTTGATCAAAAGTGCAGAGAGAGTGAGACCGAGAAAGCGAGAGAGAGAGACCGAGAGAGAGAGAGAGAGAGAGAGGAACGGAGACCTGATCGGCGGCAGATTATGGGATTAGATGCATACAATGTACAAATGCTGTAACCATGGAAACTGTTTCCATGATACATAATTACTAGTGAAAAAAAAATGCATAGTCCCACCAGATGACGTCTTACAGGAAAGTTCATTAAGAAAATTAAAACCAACTGAAAATAATAAGTTAAATATACATCTTTGACAACCGAACATAAATATTAATGCAGCGTCCCATGTCAGTGAAGAGGGAGGGGCGTCCAACCAGACCATTTATTTTAGTTGTATTTATTTTCAACTTCGTCTTGTCTGTATGCGATTACTCACAGAAAATGTAAAAAACTAGGCGTTCCACTTTACTCTGCAGACCCAACACTGACGTAGCAGCAGAAGGAAGATCTGGCACCACCTAGTGGACAGGGAAGGTGTTATGACCGCATCCTCAGCAGTGACAAGACCGGCTGGACTCTTAATCACAGCGAGCGGACTGTTCTTCTACTCCCCTCTCATTGGCCAAACTGTTCTACTCCCCTCTCATTGGCCAAACTGTTCTACTCCCCTCTCATTGGCCAAACTGTTTTTCTGCTCCTCCATCCTCTTTTGCTCAGTCATCTCTTGGTGCATTTAGCCACTTCCCCCCCTCCCCCCAGACCACACCGACACCTTGGGACAGACCGTGCAGAAATATACTGGACAGGATGTAGTTATAATATTCACATAATAAATAAACCCCCCTCAACCCCCTCCCTCCCAGTGACCATCTGGAATAATGCACTTCAGAAGGCCTGCGGGCCAACAGTAAGGTTTGGCTGTTGTTGCCATGGACGATCGCAACACCCGGTGTGGGTTGGCTGGGGCAGGGATTGGGTGTTGGTGGTTGCCATGGTAACAATCAGGATAAGTCATCCTCTGTGCTCACTACAGATATCTGGAATAAGATACAAGCACAATTCACATTTGTTATTATCCAACGCTAGCAATGGTTTTACACAAACTTGTGGATTGCCGCTTTTCTGTATAGGTCACTGAACTGAATGGAGAAAGAAGGATGTGGACACGGAGACGGACAGTAGGATGTGGACATGGAGACAGACAGTAGGAAGTGGAGACAGACAGACAGTAGGACAGAAACAGCAGGACGTGGACATTGAGCGAGAAGGACATGGACATTGAGACAAGACAGACAGGTAGGACGTGGACATGTGCTCACCGCTGGGTAGGTGTGTCCTACGTTGGCTCCGTGTCTGCTGATGTCGATGCTCAGGTCCTCCTCTGTGGTCTTTAGGTACACCGGGTTGTCAAAGTTCATGCTCTTCTGGTTCTTCAGCTGCCAGTTCCTCCACATCAGGTAAGCCCCGGCAACTGCCATCGACAGCAACACTAAAGGGCACACGTTCACACCACAAGTATGTTTTCACGCATTGAAAAGCCAACCTGGATCCTGCCTCCGCAAATTGAACCAGGCGTCAAGTTCAAATGGGAGTTAGGAAACCTGGTCTCTGTGGTAACCAGGTTACAACAAAGTTTTTAGGCATGCACGTAAACGTGACAGTGATCCATTTTTGTTTTCTATTTAGTCATTCAAATGTAATGGTCATCATTGTTAGCAAGTGTAGAATATAGTAAACAGTGATAAATAGTATCACATGTACAGCTGGACATAAAACTTATTGTACTCACAGACTGGTAGGATGGCACCATGCAGCAGCTGCTGGGACCGCTCGCGGCCGTAGAGTCGACTTCGTGGACGGCCGTGCTCACATTGGCTTCTAGAACAAAGCCCCAATTATTAGAATCATCAAGTAAAAGCTCTTGTTTATAATACCAAGTTATAATATGGATGGAACTCCCCCCTTGTCAATTAAAAGGGACAAACTGGCTGTAATTAAAAGCCCTCCCCACCCCATCATTAGGTTTGAGCACACCTGTCAGTCTCCCCAGACACAAGACGACAAAAGAGCGAGTGACTGAGCAAGACTATGAGAGAGAGACACCTTCAGATGACATTTGGCAGACGCTTTTATCCAAAAGCGACTTACAATAAGTACATTTGTTGAAAGAGACAGCAATATATCACTGTGGGACATTAAGATAAGAATAGAGCAGGTTTCAAGCATTCATAATCAACAAGGTTAATAAAATCTTTCATAATTGCTAGAATGCCTTGCATAATGGCTGGATAAGAGCAGAAGTGCCATTCTGAGTGCATTTAGCAATGTTGCCTGTTCTTCGTGAAGGTGGTACAGTTGTCCAGCCGAAGTTGTTGAGGCGGAGCGCTCGAGCGTCAGACCAATGTTTGCGATTAGTGGGTGCCAGTGGAGGTCGCAGAAGAGGGGGGTTAGGTGGGACAATTTTGGCAAGTTGAACACAGACAGGCTGCTGTGTTCTGGATGCATTCCAAGGGTTTGATTACAGTGGCAGGGAGTCCAGCCCAGGAGAGGTTTGCAGTAGTCGAGGTGAGTGATGACAAGAGGACCAAGATCTGTGCTGCTTCATGTGTGAAGGAAGGGCCGGTTCCTGCGGATGTTGTTGAAGACTGTTGGAAACAGACCCCTGATTTGATAGAGGTTTTGATTTGGGTAGTGAGGAAGGGCAGGATGTCGCCCGAGATGTATTGGGAAAGGTGAAGGGGATTGGGGTAAAGAGGGGAAGGGGGTGGCATGGTTGGATGCAACAAGCCTGTTGACATCTTTAGAAAGAGGGGCAAAGCAGATAGGCTGACAACTTGCATCATCAACAGCCATTGTGAATTCCATGACAGAAAATGTTGACCACCCCAGACAACTTTAGAGCTCAAAAGGAAATGTTTACTTAACTGCATTTAATTATTAGATGACAGAAAAAGACTACTATTTAAACACCAAAACCAAATCAATACTCAACCAATACAAACGGAAATGCAAAGTATGCCTCTATTAAAGTATATCTTTTGATTTACACAAGGTCAACTATGATGTAGGCTGCAATTTTGAAAGCATCAATAGAGATCTGAAGCAGACCAGCAGCAGTCAGCATGCGTCTACATTCCGGCGTTGACAAGTAGAAAGTCATGTTAGTCTCACACCGGACAAACGCAGGGAACCTTTATTTTGGGATGGCTTGGTCTGACCTTTTCCAGCATCCTTAGAGGCTGGGGTGGGGCACGTCTGTCAGACGGCAACAGTCAGTTAGGACTACAAGCAATGAGCGACTTCAAACGGGTTGGCCTACCTTCTACTGCCAACACCCCAAGCAGGTCGAGGAAATGGGATCAGCCGTCCAGAGGACTACGCAAAGCCTCAACATATAAAAATCTAACATGAACAAGCTCATGAAACCATTTGTTAGCCGCGAAAAATGACAACGTTAACGCGACAAAACATGTCATTTTTTAAAGTCTGCTCTTCTTGGATGGGAGACCTCATGGGAGAGTAAGCTGAACCCTTTCAGTTTGCGAGCATCGCCAGACCAATAGGGTCATAGGGTTAGGGTTCAGTAGATAGCCTAGTAATTTTTTTCTGTGAAAAATTAAATAGTGATGAAACAAATTATCATTCGCAATATCTGTCCACATTATCGCAAAATGATTTTTTTTAACCACATTGTTCAGTCGCAGCAAGGAACCATTATTCTACCCTTTTCCATTTCAACGTTGACCTAGTTAAGAAACAAGGTTCAAGATGTAAAGACATTTGAATAAAAATGTTATATGAAAGCACACACACCAAGAAAGAATCTCCGAGATGAATCTGTAGCATCCCATAATATCAGTGTGACAGGACGTCCTCCGCCAGCATAACTTTTGATGGCTTAACATGACGCCATCATCTGGATCCCAGACTCTGCTCCTATTGAACGGTGAACGGGTCACATGGCGCACGACTAGCAGTTGAAGAGTGGATTTAGTCGTACAGACTGACTTTTCTTTACAATGAACAGTAGAAAAGACTAAAGCGACCGGAACGAGAATTCCACCACATAATTGTGTTGCGCGACACAAACAAGAACTACAATAATCAGCGTTTTAGCAAGGCCGATGTAGTGGAGCTTCGCTTGCGTCAAATAGGAATCACCTGTTAAAGGACACCAATATTCAGAAACATTGAGTGTCCGGACGTGGGCGTGCGCTGGGCTCAACGCCCTGTACAGACTGTTAATGGTTCCAACGGGAAACTGTAGCTTGTATCGTGTTCAGGAGCTCTCCAGGACAAAATAGATGCTTTATTCTCCACTAAAGGGATCACACACACTCCACCATCACCCTTAGAAGACGAACACACCCAGTACATGCCACCCTAACTTCCCCACTAGCCAGTTGTAACAGTATCCTGTTGCCCACAGCGTCCCCCACTAAAACACTAAACCTAAAACAAGCCTGAACAATAAGTAATGTAGTACTAATAAGTAAAGTAAAAGTAAAGTTAGTTAGTAGTAATGCTATTGGTGCAAAAATGTATTCAAAGTGTCTGCATGTAGTACAGTAAAATTCTTATCCAAGCATAAAAATGGTAACTACTAGATAGTAGCAGCAACATGTGAAGATAAACTATAATGATGTATGATTAGTGACCAGTGCAGTACAGTGAATGCCTGCATGCTATGTAGCAGAGTTTCTTGTGGAATTCAAGCTACCCCGTAAGTGTAATGTAATGGTAAGTCCAATAATACAATATACCAATAGTCCAGAAAATCCTATAGTAGTCAAATAAAAAAAATATATACTAATAATCCAATGGTGTAAATCCAATAATCCACAAACCAGGTCTAGTGTGACTCTAAATCCAATAATAAAATAGCCCAATAGTCCAGAAAAAGAAATAGTCCAAAAGAAAAGTAATCCAAATGTCATGTCCTCCATCAACAAGTCTGCAACAAAATCGACAAGCTGTCACCCTGGTGTCGCGACCATGGCAACAGGTTGCCATCCTCATCCAATATGGACTATGTTAATTGGTCTACAGAACAGATGGGCAGTCATCTTGTAGGAGAACATTGATAATTAAAGGCTATTTCTCACTACCAAGAATGCAAACTTGGACTTCTGTACTTGGGGAGAAGGTTCTTGCTAGTCATCCTTGGAAGAATGAACTCACCAGGTCACAAGCACACTAAAATCACATTTAATTATATAGACACGTTACAATTTCGCCACTCAATGATTGATATTAGTGCAATACGTTACATTACTCAGAATGTAATGACAGAATAATGGTATATAGCGGGACAAACACTTAAAATATCCGCCTCTCCCTTGCACCTTTCCGCTCCTCGCTTGAATGTTGATCGAAAAGTTCACACAAGTTGTCATCGGATACATCCTCAAAAATGGGCGGAGCAAGAAGACTTCCAGGACATTTATCTGTACTTGGCGAGATGCAGACTTTGAATTGGGACAGTACTTGGGCAGCGACTGATGGTGTTTCTCAAGAACACAAGTACAGAAAAGAAGCCATACTGAGAAAGTCAGTGTCACACCTCTCACTCTCACCTGGTCTGCAGCGCTGGCTGTCCTCTGCCAGCTCCTGGCCCAGGGGACACACGCACGTGTAGCGGGGGGAATGCTTGTTCACCTGGGGGGCGGGGAGGCACAGGTAGAAGCAGCCCCCATTTTCCCCCTTCTCCATACACCAATTAGGGCCTGGGGGAGGAGCGAGGAGGCACAGAGGAGGAGTTACGAATGAGGGAGGACGGTGGGGACGAAAAGGAGAATTTAGGGAGAAGACTGATGTGAGCAGCAGAGGAGGTGGATGTGGCCAAATAAGTTTGTGATGACATGCGGGGGGGCATCAGTCATTTACACACCTGCACATGTATACTTTTAACAAGCTGCTCCAAAACTCCACTCCAAACTTTGCACAGGGTTTTATTGTGGCCTCACCGGAGAGCTGGATGAGCTCGTGGTAGACAATGATGTCCTGGGGGTCGTACAGGTTGCTGGCCAGCGTCACCACATCCGAGCCTGTGAACTTGTTGGCGCCGTAGATCGCCTCGTTCTCCCCGTCGGTCCAAAACACACGGTCCTGCGGAGCCAGGGTTACGTCACGGTTCATACGCAAACACAATGGATGAACGGGGTGTACCCAAAAAAATATATCTAAAAAGTTTTGGATTCTTAAGAATCTGGATTCTTATCGTCTATGGGGGCGAATGGAGTAAATTATGAAATTAGCACCTGTATGAAAATTGAATCGTGAACAAGAATCGAAAGATACAAAAAGAATCAAACCCCAAAAGCAGGTCAATACTCAAGATTAATTTTAGATGCTACGCATCACCATGTGATAGCCAAAAAGGCAGTTGTGTTTTAGTGGCGGTCAATTTGTGTGTCTTGCTGATGCCTGTTTAGTATATAAAGTGATCAATGATCTGGCTCCTCCCCCATTAAATGAGTTCATAACACTACGCTCAAAAATGAAATCATGTCTAAAATCCATCACCTTACACGTGCTGTTGTGGTGCCCAAATGTTGTGAACTCTTATTGTTTGTATCGTAAATATTATTATTGTATTGTATAGTGAATATGTACTGTTTTGTAATTGGGTTTTTATTTTGCAGTGTTGATTTATATTACAGTTTTCATGTTCTTAACAGATATTATTCTCCGTTTCCTGCCCAGGGACTACAGATTACAGCAAATTATCTTTTAGCCAACTCTGGTACAGCCAAGAAGCAGTAAATAAATAAATATATAAACATCACATGGAACAAGAAACAGGATCAGGATGATGCGACGCATGAAAGACGAGACTATAAATGCATCAAACCCATATAAAAAATAGGGATTACAAAGATACCTCAAACACCGTGAGGGCGAAGGGGTGACCAAGGTACTCCAAGGACTGCAGCACCTTACGTCTGTTGTCCCCGTTCAAGTCCACACTGCACAGCATGTGGAGCTTGGAGTCCACCCAGTACAGCCGGCCCTTGATAAGGTCTGGAGGGAAGGGACAGGAGGTAAGAAGACAGAAGGAGCAGAGGACAATAATCAATGTTTGACTGATGTCTGGGAGCTGGAAGAGAGGACTGACATCTCTAGGGCTGTACTCGACTGAATTTCCCCAAGGCAACGCAGAGTAGCTAGGTGAAGCAATTATTTGTCGATTTGTGGTAAATAAAAAAAAAAAAAAAATCTAATTTAAATACAAAATACAAGCTTACACTGGTTACAGTAACCGGCTTATGGAGCAAGTTGAAGTGATGGCCATGATTGATCCATAGAATAAATCCAACCATAACATTAGAATGTTACAGATATTGTATGGATATGAAACAAATATTAATGCTCTGTGACAAGCAATCTAAAGGCACACTGAACTTGACCCGGGATCGCCTCTGTTGTATTGTATAATGTAATATTGTTATTGTTGACCATCAATGGTGGGATAGAAGAATTATCTTGGCCCACACAAGTACACACAACAACCACTTCCAGCAGATTTGGGAGAAGAGCCAAAAAGAGTGAAATCAACATGAGACCATCAGAAGAAGTCCAATGAATTCATGAACTAATGAATCTTCACAGCATGACATCATGGTATTCATGGCCTCCTCCATCAGCCAGCCGGCAACAGAATCGACAACCCATCGTCCTCATCTAATATGGACAGGCCATTGGTCTAGAGAACAGATGAGCTGAGTCATCATGTCGGAGACCATGGATATATACTAGGGGTGTGCATTTCTCCAAAAAAGACGATCCGATACGTATCTAGATACATGGGGTACGATACGATTCAGGGACGATACATTTAAAAAATGGAACGATTCGATTCAGTAGGATTAGATACAATACGATTTGATGGGATATGATACAATCTGATAGAGTTCCTTGTTTAAAGTAGACAATCATTTTACATTATGAATTAACATAAGTCAATACTATAAATGTGGCATTGCTTACCTTCAAATAGATTTATCAAAGACCAGGGAACAAGTATTTTGTCACTTTTGACATGTGAATTCAGAAACATGTCATGTTTATTAGTGTAACATATTGCATTTTAAGAACTTTACAAAGCCCCTCTGACAATAAAACTAACTATTCAATTTCACTGTTGGCACAAATTAGAGCCAATGTTCTGGAGAGGTCTGTGTAGGCTCAGATCAGGAACAATTAACTACTGAGGTAGAAAATTATAACAATTTCAAGACATCCCTTGTGCAAATTTATTTGCAAACGGAACAACAAAGTGGCAAACTGTAAGCACTCTTATAGAATATCAGTCTTGTAAAGTGTTGTTTTGCAATGTAACATTCACGTTGTGAATCGTGTGACATTTTTTGTCTTTCCCTCGCAAACAGAGCGCTATCTAATGTTACTATGACAAGTCTCGCGAGAGTTGTGTGCGCGTGCGTGGCAGACACAGGATTCAGCTGCACAGCAACAACATAAAACCGATTCATAACTTTGTGATCGGGCCATCGGCCGGTTCATGCTACGTTTAGACCGATCCAGGGGTCATCTTTTAAATCAAAACCGATTTTCCGATTCAAATCGGTTATTTGTTACACGCCTAATATTTACACACTATCTGTGCGTGTTTGTGCATGCGTGCCTTAAACCTGCACTTCTGCATTCTTTCTGATGGCCAGCAGGGGGCGATACCACTGGTTATCCCAGACCTGGGCAAACTACGGCCCGTTGCGTTGTTTAATCCGGCCCGTCGGGCACTTACATTAACAACAGTCCTATAATACATTTACATTTGTAGTATTCATTTCGCATTTTTTTTTTTCATCCTGCAATTGATTTCTTGATTGGTTCCACGAGATCAGAGGACACTAATATGCAGACCGTTAATTCGGAGCAATACCGCTACCGTGAGACGCGCACCGAGTCAGTGTCTCCCGGGGGGGGTGCTAGACGCTGTGATCCTCATCTACTAATGGCCCGGCCCGTCTGTCAGTTTTAAAAACCAAATGTGGCCCTTGAGCCAAAATAATTGCCCACCCCTGGGTTATCCTGAACTCGAGGCTGCCAATCGATCCACAAACCAATGGGTGACTTCACGATGACAACGTCCACTTCTTTTATACATCTATGGTGCACATGTGCCTACCTAGTGTGATCCCATTGGGCCACTGGATGTCGGTCTCCACCAGGATCTGCCTGTTCGCTCCATTCATCCCAGACTTCTCTATCTTGGCGGGTTCCCCCCAGTCAGACCAGTAGAGGAACCTGGAGAAACATCAGCACACACAAAGCCGTCAACAGAACGTACCACCAGGTGTGTCTAAGGGCTCAATACAGCAGACTGCAACTAATGTGTCATTTTAACAATACAGTAGACTGTAGCTTAGATTAGTTTCAATCTACTGTGTTGATTCTTAAGATTTTTAGGAATCAATACAGTAGACTAACGAATCAGTTATTGTAAGAATCAAGACAGACCAATCTGTTATTGTAAGAGTCAGACTTTAACAAATGTGTTATTTTAGGAATTAATACATTAAACTAATTTGCTATTTTAGGAATCAATACAGTCGAACTTCAACTGATCGTATTTTAATCCAGTAACCTTATTTCAGGGATGATACAGTATTGCTGATCCAGAAGTTGGACAATGCTGCAGCTGAGCTTCTGGTGGGAGACTACAGAGCCTGCACCGGAAACCAGCAAGTGTGAGGGGTGGAGTAACACAGGGGTGACTGTTCTGTTAGAGATACTCATTTGAGAGTAGCAAGATGGAGGTTATGTTGAGCTGTGGCAGCACTACGGTGATAGCACTGTAGAAGAGTCTTGCAATCTGTGCAGACTGCCTTGGCATCGTCTCTTATGCCAACAGCATCCGTTACTCTTCTAAAGCCAGAGTGTAGTCTGGCTTCACCTCCAAGTTGTCGCCTAGTAGTAATTAGTTATTTCTTTTTAAAATCGAAGCCATGGCGCCATAATCGACAGACAACCTTTTTGAGTTTTGTTACTCCCGTCCAATCAATAGTCAGCCATATCATGTTTGCTGTGGTTCTGCCCCCGGGAACACAAATTTGAAGTGAAAGTAAGTGAAACGCCCCTTTAACATCTGAAGTCTGATGGCAGACCAGCTCAAATCTTTGTGTTAATCTAAAGTCTGATTTGTGAGATGAACACTGTCGTGATCACTCACCCCGACAGTGGGTCCACAGCGATTGAAGCGGGTTCTTTCAGGCCGCTGCTGAACAGAACCTTCTGCTTGGTGCCATCGAAGGTCGCCACAGCAATGGTCTTGGTGCCCAGGTCCGACCAGTAGATGTTCTTGTAGATCCAGTCAACGGCGATGCCCACGGGTGTCTGGACATTGTCTATCACCTTGGTGTGGACGCCCTGCTCGGCCTGCTTGTCCAGAACCGTGCTGAGGAGAGGAACGTTGAGACTAGTCACTAAAGTATCATTACTGCTGTTTTTTTGATTGGACTTGAGGAAAGTTCAGAAATAGGAAGAAAAACATTTCTGAATTTGATTCTTGAAAAATAGGATATTCATTTGATGATTTTATTCTGAACTGTAAGATTGTTATATTTATTTAACATATCAGTCTTAAGTTATGCCTTGCACAATGTCTAGGCTACAACACGCTGTGCGATCGACACAATTTGCTTGTGTCATCGTTTACACTTATCCAGACACACATGGCCCAAAATTCATGCATGTCATGTGAATTCGGTCTGCAACTAGAAGACCATTATCTCCCTACAGGACGGTGAAAGTACCCAGCTATCCATGTGTGGGAGTAGGGATGGGTACCGAGAACCGGTACCACTATGGAACCGGTTCCCGTACAACCGGTACTAACCGTACCGAATCAAAACGCATATTTCGGTGCCTCATTTCGGTGCCAGTAGTTAAAATGCCATTTTAAATATCCACCGCATTTCAGACCGGGTATCCTTCTAGTGATTGCATAGATCGTCATACTGCGCGAAGATTTGATGCATTCATCTGATTGATAAAAACCCGACAATGCGCGCCTGCCCCCCCCCCCCCCCACTCGCTGGACCTTATTAACTGTTATAAGACGCAGAAGCGCCTGGTCCTGTTCAACTTTACTTGAATGAGCGTAGAAAGACTGGACGTTTTGATCAAGATCACCAGCAATGAGTTGATAAGTGTGACTACAGTCCGTCTTATTGGTGTGTGTGTGTGTAAGAAATCGCCGGCAACACACACACCAAGAAGACGGACTGTAGTCACGCTGATCAGCTCATTGCTGGTGATCTTGATCAAAACGTCCAGTGTTTCTACGCTCATTCAACTAAGTTGAACAGGACCAGGCGCTTCTGCGTCTTAATAAGGTCTAGCGACCACCGCCAGGAATGTCGCATTTTCTTCACATTCTCCCGTCTATGATGATCTTTTGATGGTTTGTTTTTTTCCCCACTGTAGAAACAACCACCGGCTCCTCTGTTCCATCAAAGTTATTCATTATTTCATTCAATGAATAATTTCGCTTAAAATCTCTTACGATATGTGTGTGTGTGTGTTGTCTCTGACAGGACTTTGACAGCTGTCACTAGGCTAGTTAAGTCACGGGAATGGCGCGCTGTGATTGGCCGAGCGGATATATCTGAGTCTGCTGAAAATCTGTCGTGGCGTTTATCACAGTTTGGAAAGAAAGGGAATAATATAATAATATAATAATATCATAATATCATAATATAATGCAGAGAAACTAGCCGGTTGTCGCGTTTTGCAGAAACGATTCTTTTTTTTTTTTTGTTAATGGCGCTTATCGCGTTTTGGAATCAAACTCTTTAATAATTAATTCAATTTTGAATGTCCGTTCGTCCACCACTAACATTTTCGTCCCGTCAACGAAAGTAAAAATAGATTTAGTCACAGTTTTTATTTTCAAAGATCCGTTTTCGTCACGTCAACGTCACGTCTTAGTCATGGGAAAAAGGTCGTTAACGCATATTTTTCGTCAAACATTTCGTTAACGAAATTAACACTGGTTGTTGTTTGCTCTTTTTAAAGAAGGTATCGGTTCTGGCACCGTTTTGGCACCGGTATCGTTTTAAAAGTATCGGTTTGGCACCGGTATCGGATAAATCTAAACGATACCCAACCCTATGTGGGAGTGTGTGTTTGGTGGCTGGCTGGCTTAATAGGCCTCACCTGGCCCAGTTAAGGGTCTGGGGCTGTGCACTTGGGCGTGCAGCCCCACCCCCCCATACAAACTGGGCCAGGTGAGGCCAATTAAGCCAGCCAGCCACCAAACACACACTCCCACACCATGCAACTAGAAGCCTCTGCTAAATGCCTGGGCGTGTGTTGGAGTAGCGGCTGACCTGTAAATGGCCTTCTGGCCCAGGTCAGCCCAGAAGATGGTCTGCTGGTTGAAGTCTGCGTCCAGCGCCACGGTGTTCCGTTGTTGCTCCACCACCTGGGTATACTCGCGGCGCTCCAGGCCCAGCCGACGGATGTCCCGGCGGTTGGTGAATATCAGGCTGGGCTCCTTGCCTGGAGGAGGACACAGGGAAGTCAGAGGACCTTCAGAAACAGTCGCCATGATGACCCCCATCGCCAACACCCCCCCCCTTGTCAACAACACCCCCCCCGCTTGTCAACACCCGCCATCAACAACCTGTCTCCACCCAGAGTGGAGGCCTCTGTCCAATCAAAAGTACAAGCAGACAGTGCACCTCAGGCAAATACATCTTTAATTGCCAAGCAGTCATTTATTATTAATATAATTATTTATAAAATTTACAGATGAGGATCACGATTGCACAGCGCAACCAGGCATTACATTAATATAATATACATATATTAAATATAAATATAATAGTTTGATGATGATATTGCACACATCTTGCATTTAAATACCTAAAATGGTATCCATACAGTTACCATTTAGAACTAATTGAACCTGAATAACTAACATCATTCCTCCCCAGTCGTCTTACTGAATGATTTTCAGTTCTAGCCAGCACAATTTAAATCAAAACGCATCGACGAGGATGTTGGTAGAGGAATGATCCGAGCACAGACCGTGGGAGAACAATGGCGTCATTGTCAGAAGCTAAAACAATCGTCTCCTTCTCCTCTTCGTCTACATGCTTGATAACATCGCGATGCTAGGAAGCGCACAGCCACACCATAGTTCACTTTTTCCACAACACTGCGACTCATCACAAGCCGTCCTTGATCTTGTTGTTTAGGGCGTTATGCTGTAACTTCTCTTCAGCAAATTATAGCCACCTCACTCATCTATCCATCCATCCAGGTGACTGAGCGCTACAGAGGAAACTCACCCACAGCCTTGCAGACTCCCGTGGTGGGGTCCATCTGGTAGCCGTTGTGACACTCACACTTGTAGCCTCCCTTCAGATTAATGCAGATCTGACTGCAGATGCCGGGGTTCACACACTCGTTGATGTCTGAGACAGGAAACGGGAAGAGAGTCACAAACAACAACCACCAGTAACAGGTATCGGGTGTGGACCATCAACCCTGAGGAGTTAAACCACTCAAGGGTTTAGAAGGATGACTTTTGTGATTAAAAATTACATCCAGCAAGTGTTAGGGCAGTCTTATGCAGGTTTATGTATTTGGAATAATAATATAACATGCAAGACGTTTCCATCAGGCAGGCCAGTACACGTCTGACATTCTCTCGAGATGCCGGAATCAGAATTACGCCCATTTACTTGAAACAATATCAGTTTACAAAAGGTTTACCAGCCAGGCCACACTATTAACTAGGATATTGAGGGCATTTGGGGTTTTAAGATAAGATAAAACTGTTGATCACGAAGGAAATTATTGTGCCATTGGTTGCGTTGCAATAGGACAGAAATAAACAATAGAATAATAAAATAAATTTACAAATTTACAGTGAGTCTTCATTATGGTGTGTCACAAACACAAAACATGTCGACAGAAGAGCGTACCTCCGCAGGTCTTATGGTCGATCAGCTGGAGTCCAGGGGTGCAGTCACACTTGAAGCCGATCACCATGTCCTTACACATGTGGGAACAACCACCGTTGTTCAACAGACACTCATTTTCGTCTGGAAAGGAGAAGAAAATCTGTTTTGATCGTAGATTGTCAACGTGCGTTCGAAATGTGGATCAATTTGTCCTGCAATTTACATTAGTTCTCGCAGCTAGCCAACATTCACAGCTAGAACATGTGATCAGATCATTGTCAACTAACTGTCCTATATAATTTTTATCATGAGGCATTTCTTGAAATAAAACTTGGAGGAACATGGTTTTGTCTCATTTGGAAAGGCAGCATAATTCTCTTAAGCCAAATGCTTTGACATTTACTCATGGCGGTATGACTACCTGTACCTGACTACAGTATTGCTCCAACATATATCTAATAATCAAGGTACATGTACTAGAGGTGGTTACGTGTAAAACAGATCAAGGTACTTGTACTCGTGGAAGAGGTTACGTGTACTACAGATCAAGGTACTTTTACTAGCAGACGAGGTTACGTGTTACATGCAAGGGGGCGTGGTTTAGCGTCGGTGGGCTGAAACAAGGGGAGGTGCAAAATGCCTGTGATTGACACAGCTGTATAATTGACCTGATCATATTTATTTGACACCCGTTTACTCTCCCCACAGTAAGAGGCTGGGTACCCAAGACTGACTGGAAGCTGTATTTGTGTTCCCTTATTAAGCCAGTGGGCGAGCCTAATTTGAGATAAAAGACTTCCGCATTATCCTGACGACCATCTCTCCTTCCTGATTGTTATGTCTCAGCTCGTAAAAGCCGCAACAAGTAGGGAGGGTTATGGTCAGTATAGACCACCAGAGGCACCACTAATTAGCTGGTAAACATGAAACTTTCGGGAGAAGAAGCCAACAGGCCTGTCAATACCCTGGTCATCTGACTGCAGCAGCACTGCCCCGGCCCCCACATGACTGGCATCAACCTGGAGCTGAAAAGGCTGGTCCAGACGCGGAGCAGACAACACAGGGGCAGAGCACAGGAGACCGAACATGGTTGAATGCCAACTGATAGGCAGACGACCAGACAAACTCAGCCTTGCCCCTGAGCAGGTCCGTAAGAGGGGCCACCACACTCGAAAAGTTCCTACAGAAGCCCCGATAGCAGCCAACGAGACCTAAAAACCGCATGAGCTCTTTCTTTGTCGTGGGAGGTGGGTACCCATCAATGGCCAACACTTTCGCGTGAACAGGACGCACCTGTCCCTGGCCCACCACCTTTCCAAGGTACGTCACCGTCGCCCTGGCAAACTCACACTTCGCCAGGTTGATGGTGAGACGCGCCCCAGCCAAACGCTCGAACAGTGCACGGACCCGACACACATGGGAGTGCCAGGAATCACTGTATACCACCACATCGTCCAAATATACAGCGCAGCCCTCTAATCCCGATACAAGGTTCATGAGCCGTTGAAAGGTTGCGGGCGCATTCCTGAGACCAAAGGCCAACACTGTATACGAATACAGCCCACCCGGAGTGATAAAAGCAGAGATCTCACGGCCACGTGAGGACAATGGAACCTGCCAGTAACCCTTTAATAAGTCAAATTTACTAACGAACTTGGCGGACCCAACCTGGTCGATGCAATCCTCCATGCGAGGAAGCGGATAAGAATCCGGTTTGGTCACCTTGTTGACCTTACGGTAATCAGTACAGAACCGGTAAGTTCGATCCGGTTTACCCACCAACAGGTATGGAGATGCCCAGCTGGAGGCAGAAGGTTCAGCTATGTTATGTTCTAACATATACTGAACCTCAGTATCTAAAACCTGGCGTTTCTTGACCGAAACACGATAAAACCGCTGTCGAATGGGCTTGGCGTCACCCACATCTATGTCGTGCTCAATCAGATGGGTCCGGGAGGGTGTATCCCCACAGATGGACGGATACCTCCCGATAAGCTCAGTCAACTCCACTCTATGGGAGTCAGATAAGTGCCCCAACAGACCGGTCAAGTTACGCAGGGATTCTGAGTTCTTCAATCTGGCCTGCAACACACAATCATCGGGCGCTATAACACCCTCCTCTCCCCACGCTGCCACTGCATGAGCAGGAGAGCCCAATCCCCCTGAACCCACTAACAAAACGGGATTACCCTTCCCTAGCACCCCTGGGTCAGCCGGCTCACGGGCATAGTATGGTTTTAGTAAATTCACATGGCATTTTTGGGTAGGCCGCCTCCTCTGAGGAGTCGCGATCAAGTAGTTCAGATCAGAAACCCTACGAACCACCCTGTGAGGTCCACTAAATTTGGCCTGAAACGGAGATCCTACAACAGGCATAAGAGCCAAAACCTGGTCACCTGGACAAAACGAGCGATCATACAACCGCTTCATTGTAGCCTGGGAACTTGACAGCTTCTCGCTGGCCAGCACCACAGCCGAGTAGAGCCGTTGCCGGAACCCATTCACATAACCAAGTAAATCCTGAGGAGGCTCTTCTGCTGTCCAGCCTTCCCTCAGTGCAGCCAACGGATCACGCACTGTGTGACCAAACACAAGATCGATGGGACTAAAACCAGTACTCTCCTGGATCACCTCCCTAGCGTCCAGCAATAACCACGGCAATCCCTCCTCCCAGTCCCCGTCCATCTCCACGCAATAAGCACGCAGCAGCGACTTCAGAGACTGGTGGAACCACTCCAATGCTCCCTGACTTTGCGCATGGTAAGCAGTGGCCTGGTTATGCTTAACCCGCAGCTGTTTTAAAACCTGAGCAAACAAGTGTGATGTGAAATTAGAACCCTGATCACTCTGGATGATCCTGGGAATGCCAAACACACAATTAAACTGCGATAATGCCTTGACCACAGACCGAGATGTGATAGTCCGAAGTGGCTAGGCAGCAGGATACCTAGTACTCTGACACATCACGGTCAGCATATAATTGCTGCCAGCCTTAGAACGAGGCAAAGGACCCACGCAATCGATGATCAAGTGATCAAATGGCTTACTAATAGCCGGAATGGGGTACAACGGAGCAGGCGCAAGGCTTTGATTCGGTTTACCCGTCAACTGGCACGTATGACAGGTTTTGATGTAACCAGAGATGTCTTTTTAAGCGTGGCCAAAAGAACGACCGTAAAACACGATCATAGGTCTTCCTCACCCCCGAATGGTCATGGGAAACCTGTAAAACCAAGTTACGGAACTTGGTTGGAACCACAATCTGTGTCACAGGATCCCCAACGAAAGGATCACAGAGCGGAACCCACTTCCTCACCAACAACCCATCCTGAAGAAAGTAGCCTTGTACAGCGCTGCGCACCTCGCCAGCCGAGAGAAGGCTGTCAAACACATCCTTCAAGGATGGGTCCCGCCTGCTGCTCCCGCACCAAATCACTATGGGAAACCGACAGAGGAAAATCCGACCGACACTAGCAGTTCGGGACCTACGGTTTCTTCATTGGGCATCAGGCCCGAGACAGGTGAGCCACCCTCCGCCTTGGCTCGGCTCATGGCGTGAGTCACAGCGCAAGCCGTGAAAACCTCAGGGTAACTGTGCATGCACATCGGACTCCCCCGTAAGCAAAGGTGCTTTCATTACCACACACGGCCCCCGGCCAAATTATTCCCCAAAATCACAGCCACCCCATCAATGGGCAGCGCGGGGCACACCCCGACGACAATCTCACCCTGTACCAGGTCTGACTGAAGCACCATGGTATGGAGGGGCACACACAGGGTGTTCAAACCCATCCCCCAGATCAGGACACTATCCCCTGTATCTGACTCCCGGGAAAAAGGCAGCACCGACTCCAGGACGAAGGAATCGCACGCACCAGTATCCCTCAGGATCTTAACGGGGACTTTCCCATCCTGACCAACCAACGACACATATCCTTCAGTAATGAAAGGTGAGTAGGTGGAAGGAATACCCGGGGGGCCCACATCGGTTAGCCCCTGGTCAAAGGGCGAAACCACAGAAGACAAAACGGGGTCAGGGGCTGCGAGGGCAACAGCCTTCACACTTCCACTGGCATACCGCGATTTGCCCTTCAGGACCGGACACTGACTTCCAGTGCCCCCTACCTTGGCAGTAGTTACAAACACTATTTGGATCAACTCTCCCTCGGGAGCCACGATCTTTAGGCTCCCTACCGGATTCAAATCTCCCATGTGAGCCATGAGACACGGCAGACGAATGACGCTCCGACCCAGCCGCCCCATGATTCACGGAAGGAAACTGTGGCAGGACGGGACATTCCGGCCCCTCCCTCCCGAGTCGCAGGCTGTGCACCTATCAGCTAATTACGGAGGCCAAGGTGCCTGGTGACATGGCGTAGCGACTGATCAAGGAACTCGGCCAGAACAGCCGCGTGGACCATGACTAAGAGGTCAGGGGGTTCGGGGAATCGCCGGAGATCGTACGACGGCGGGGACAGTAACGCCGGGAGCGCGGTGGCTACCCGGGGGAACGAGGAGTCCTGAACGGAGAGGACTCTTATCGTGTGTTAAGTACTGCCTTGATGTCCTGTGGTAATAAACGGCCCGACACGGAGCCTTAACACCCGTCATTGTTGTGTCTTCCCTATGCGTCTGGCCTCATGTGAAAGCGGAGTTGCCACATATGGTGGAGAACGCGGGCTACCCGATTCACGCGCGGACGCAGAGGTAGGGAAAAAAAAAAAAAAAATGGACCCCATGGAGCGCCTGTTTGACATATTTGTGGAGGGTGGTCCAAACATGGAGGCCCTGGTAGACCAGTTGCTCCAGGAGGGCAGTCCCCCTGTCACAACCAGCAAGAGCAAGAAGAAGAAGAAAAAGGCTGGGGTTGTTACCGGGGCGGGCCCACGGGTCCCGGAGAGGGATAAAGCCCTCTCACTCCAGGAGGAGGCCGACCTGGCTAAAAAGCAGGTGGAGCGGCTCCGCCTGGAGTTAACCCGGGAAAAGCTGGAAATGAACAGGCAGATGGAAGAGATGAGGCAGCAAGTGGCGGCCATGCAGAAAGGCAACGAGGGGGTATTCCAGGGGCTGCAGGCTGTGCAGCTCCAGGCCAAGGAACAGCGGGAGGCCATGGCCCAGCAGGAGGAGCAGGCCAAAGAGCTCCGGGCACAGCTGACGGCCGCAGCCCAGCGGGAGGAGCAGGCCCAGCAGCAGGCGAGAGAGCTCCAGGCCCAGCTGGTTGAGGAACAGGCCCAGCGAGCGACCGCAGGCCAGCGGGAGGAGCAGGCCCAGCAGCAGGCGAGAGAGCTCCAGGTCCAGCTGGTTGCGGAACAGGCCCAGCGAGCGACCGCAGGCCGGCGGGAGGAGCAGGCCCAGCAGCAGGCGAGAGAGCTCCAGGCCCAGCTGACGACGAGGCGGGAGACGACGCAGCCGGCGACGCAGCGGCCGGCCGACGACCCGGGCGGCAACGAAGCGGCGGACGACGCAGACGACGACGAAGCGGCGGCCGACGACGCGGCGGGCAACGAAGCGGCAGCCGACGAAGCGGCAGGCGACGACGCGGCAGGCGACGACGTGGCCGACGACCCGGGACGAGGTGCAGCCGACGACCCGGGACGAGGTGCAGCCGACGACGTGGCCGACGACCCGGGACGAGGGGCAGCCGAGCCGGGACGAGGGGCAGCCGAGCCGGGACGAGAGGCAGCCAACGCCAAGCCGGGACGAGGTGCCGCAGGGGACTCTGCGGAAGCGGGATGGGGAGCCGAAATGTCCCCTCCGGCCCCCGGAAAGGGTGGGGGCCGGGACCGGTGGCCCCGGCATTGAGGAAAGGGGGGGGTGTGTGGCAGGACGGGACATTCCGGCCCCTCCCTCCCGAGTCGCAGCTGTCACCTATCAGCTAATTAGGAGGCAAAGTGGTGACAGCTGCGACTGATCAAGGACTCGGCTATAAAGCCGCGTGATGACTAAGAGTCAGGGGTTCGGGGAATCGCGGAGATCGCGCGGACCCGCACGAGACGCCGCGGACAGTACCCCACGGAGAGGGCTCTTATCGTGTGTTAAGTACTGACTCGCTGTCCTGTGTTAATAAACGGCCCGCCACAGAGCCTTAACACCCGTCATTGTCGTGGTTTCTCTATGCGTCTGGCCTCGTGTGAAAGCGGAGTTGCCACAAAACCCAAAAGCAATCTCCCCCCGACGAGACTCATCGCGAGCACGAGGCTCACTAAAACTACCTTTGTGGGGTTAACACAGTTCATCGGCTATAGCAGCCAGCCTCCATAGCTGTAGTCACCTTTGCGTTCCTGTATAAAAAGTGGGCAATGCGGCCGGGCACCGAATCGGTAAACTGTCCAATACAAAAAGGTTACACAAACCCCTCAAAAGTGGATACATGTAAGGCTGAAACACCAGCGATTGAAGTGGGTCAACAACTCCCGTGCATACTCCACATGACTGCTTGTCCCCTTTCTTCCAGGACCTAAAACGCTGGCGATAAGCCTCAGGCACCAACTCATAAGCCTTTAGAACCGCATTCCTTCACTTTTAGCATAGGTGTGACTGGAATCTGCACCCAGGGCACAATAAGCCTCCTGGGCTTTACCAGTCAGGGACATACTGTAACAAGAGATTCCGGTCAGAGTCAGGCCAATCCCTAGCATCGGCCAACCGCTCAAACAAGGAGAAAAAGGTGTCAGGATCCTTTTCACTAAACTTGGGCAATAGGCGCAAAAACTACTGCCCACATCAAAAGATTGGGGCAAAAACCCCAGGAGAAACAGAACCATCAGGTAGCGCCGTATCACTACCCAGCTTGCCATCCCTAACCAAATCCAGTCGATAGTTCTCCAGCCTTCAATTCGTTCCTGGCTCCCAATTTCAGCTTGCCCCCTCCAGCTCAGCAAAGCCCCCTGTCCCGTTCCAGTTGCAACATAAACAACTCCTTTTGCTGCTCAAAAGTAAAACCAGCACCAGGGACGGCTACCGGAGGCAGAGCAAAACCCAAAGAGCCACCAGCTAAAGGGACATCCTCTTTATCCTGCCTTGGCAAGAACCTTCAGGTCAATCAGACCTCCCCTCAAAATAGACTGAATACCACCCTTGGTTCGACAGCTACAACATCGATCTCATAGTGCTCCGCAATGTGCAATAATTGATCCTTGGTGTAACGCATTGCAACAACTCCTCAGAAGGAGCCTGCCACAAAATCCTCCCAGCTCGCCATAAGCAGGTAACCAAAACAGAACCAAATACAACCAAAATAAACAACCAAAAGACCCAAATATTAAAACCAAGACGCAGCAGCGCGCACAGTGGACACGGCACAGACAGCCCATTTGGAGCAGAACTTCCCCACTATCTACCTATCCACTCACTAGCTAACACTCCTCCATAGTCTTCATGTGACTCCATATGGTGGGTATTTACGCACTAGAGCCCGCTGGTGCGGGAAAGCGATCGGCACGCCGACAACCCCTTGGAAACCATGGATGTGCCCCCGAGACAAAAGCTCTAACCACGTTTGCCACAACACTACACCCCCCCCATAACGAATCCTAAAGGAGAAACGGCGCTAAGCCTAACAGGGGAACAAATAGGCCGTGCTCCAAACGCCAACAGACCGTCCAAACCAGACCACCGCCGTACACACCACACCAAAGGACACCAACCACAATGCAGTGCCAACCAAACTCGTCCCCAGCATAAGCGGATGCCATAGACAGTAAACGTAACTCTCCCCCCAACAGAATAAATGCCACCAAAGGCAACCAAAATGCCAAAGGTGCCAAACAAAGGCAACAGGCAACAAACCAAGCAAACAAAGCACAAAAGAAAACCACTACAAGCACGCAACCCCCCCCAAACAGAAACGTGGAGAACCGGGACGCAGGAACAAACAACGAAAGAAAAGCTACAGACGAGCCCCCATTTGTTACGTCTCAGCTCGTAAAAGCCGCAACAAGTAGGGAGTCACATGCCAAAACCAAGTAACATACAAAAGTATTTATTCTATTAAGAATAAAGGAACAAATGAAAAGGTACAAACCCAAGCATGAGATATGTAATGTCAGTAGTGTAGTGAGTGGATGTATGGATCGTGAATAGTGTAAGTGTTGTAAGGTAACTAATACAAATAATACTAGAAATGTCACAAATTATATGCTTCTGGGGGAAGAGAGCGAAGCCACTGCTAGACCTCTGTCTTATAGCATAGAGCACACCCGGGCCCAGGTGCACCTCATCAGCACTGACGACCCTCCCGGACTCCGCCTACCGGCCACCTACAGGACAAACAAAACAACACATGCAGGACAGTAACACCTGAACCCCAGCAGACAGAGCGGGAGGGCCGTCACACTGATCAAGAACCCAACTAAGCCACGGAACGTGGCATTGTGGCAAAAGAGACTTTGCTACATTGGCGCCCCACGTTTGCTGCCAATGTAGCCACGCCCCCTCCCCCACACTCTCCCTCGCATACCACAGTGTACTACAGATCATGGTATTTGTACTAGCAGAGGATGTTGCGTACAGATCAAGGTACATGTACTAGCGGAGGAGGTTGCGTGTAGTACACATCAAGGCACTTGAACTAGCGGAGGTTACATGCACTACAGATCAAGGTACTTGTACTAGCTGAGGTTACGTGTACTCACTGCACTCGCTGATGGGCTCGTCACTCCAGTCGGGGCAGTCGCGGGCCTTGTTGCACACCTTGCTCATCTCGATGCACTCGCCACTACGACAGCGGAACTTCTCCGGACCGCTGCACTGGGTAAACTGGGGGGGGGGGGGGGAGAAGAGTCACACAAGATGTAGATTATGTAGGCTAGAGTTCATGTCTTCCATGCTGCTGCAACACCAGACTCTGGGGATTAATCAAGTGCCATGAGCGCGTGTGAAGAAAGTCAATGGACTGACTTCTCTCTCTCATACAGGAGGCAAACAGTCCGTTTGCAGAGGACTTTATTTGGTGATCAATGAACGTAGTGGGGCAGCCCAACTACAAGTTGAGATGCGTACACACAAGTTCGGTAGGCCCATGTCTCGGTATCACAGATTATGCTTTGTTTTGGTATTTTAAAAGAAAGACCATTGAGAGAGGCAAGGGGGCGTGGTTAGCGTCGGCAGGTGGCGACAAGGGGAGTGGCAAAACACCAGTGATTAACGCAGCTATGGGGGATGAGTAATTAACAGCATGGTATTTATTGACACCTGTGTACTCTCCCCACAGTGTACAGACTTAGCCCCGCAACGTCTCCAACACCGCATCACTCACCAATGGACTGTTCATTATATTTTGGTTCTAATTAGTTAAAGATAAGATAGAACTTTATTAATCCCGAAGGAAATTCTTGTGCCAGGTTACATAGCAATAGAATAAAACACTAAAACAATAGAGAAATAAACAGTATAAAAATAAAAATAAAACAGATTTAGGCCATTTACAGGCAACATGCCCTCATCTGCATATCATTGAGGGGATCCCTGCTGTGAACAGTCACTGGCATATTCTTAATGTCATGTCCACTAATATTTAACTTAATTTATGCCAAATTGTTTCGCCGTCGGAATATCTTACCTTGCCACCATCATTCGCTAATCATGTAACCTGCTACACTTTTGCATATATGACTACGTTGTATTTTATCAATCTATGGTTTTCCTGTACTGTATCGCTATGCAACCTGGCACAAGAATTTCCTTTGGGATTAATAAAGTTCTATTCTATTTAGGGATGCACCGATACCGATACCAGTATTCGGTATCGGTCCGATACTGTGCTCATGTACTCGTTAAACTACTCCGATACAACCGCACCGATACCACTTTGGCAACGCAACGTTAACCTTGTAATATTCTTAGCCAAGGAATATTGAAACAAAGATGCAACCGAGTTGTCGTTTATGGATGCTCAAATGTCAAGGTGAAGGAAAGATGTGAATGAGACTTCATAAAGACTTAGGAAAAGTAACATCATCATGTGGGACGGCATCAGCTCCTTTCATAAAGGATGCTCCAGTGTAGTCTACGCCAGTGTTGTAATGTAACGAAGTACAAATACTTTGTTACTGTACTTAAGTAGAATTTTCACGCATCTGTACTTTACTTCGTTATTTATATTTCTGGCAGCTTTCACTTTTACTCCACTACATTTCCGAAATAAAATGTATACTTTTACTCCGATACATTTCTCCTACGCATCTTCGTTACTACAAAATAAAATCATTAGAAATTTGTTAAGACTGCAGGTTTGGCGAATCACGCACGAAACCCACCAGACACGCAAACCGCACGCGTACTACTGCGGGCATATGCGCTTTACTTCTGCTCCCATGTTACGAATGGCGCGGTGCCCACTGGCCGCCCGCATATGCAGGCGGATGGATTTTTTTCCGCTCAGGGCGGAATTTTCCGTGTGTCCCTGTGCGCAATCTCATAGAAATACATTGTATATGCACAATATCTGCATCATATTAAGTTAAATCAAGTCATACATTTTACATACAACCAAAACAAGATTCTAATAATAATAATTATTATTATTAACATTCCATATAGTTTAGATATTTGTTTTAATCACACTAAAGTGTGATCATAGCATCAATATCAATCAATTCCCGCGTCTGGTAACATGGGAGTGGAAGTAAGCGCAGCAGTGCGCAGCAGTATGCGTGCGCAGCGCAGTACGCGTGTGCTTTGCGCGTCTGGTGGGTTCAGTCCACGCGCACGAAAGCGTCCGTCCGCGTCTGGTGGGTTTCGTGCGTAAGAAGTCCCGCATGTCCAGGATGTCAGTAAAATCAACGACTGATATTTTTTAACTTTTACTTCCAATACTTAAGTACATTTAATATCAGAAAATTACTTTTGATACTTAAGTACAGTAAATATCAGATACTTTAAGACTTTTACTCAAGTACATTTCTAAAAGGTGACTAACTTCTACCAAAGTCATTTTCTGGTAAGATACTTGTACTCAAGTATCGCTTTCAAGTACTTTATACAAGACTGCTCTACGCAGAGGAGATAAGAAAGGAAGCATTGAAGGACCTTTCTTTAACATTTAGAAAATAAACAGCAGAAACAGCTCTTTATCATTGCTGCCACTTTGATTAACCGAGTATCCGACTGACGTATGTTGGATGGTTCTGAATAGGTTACATTTCATTGAAATGTGTGGCAGTGCAGTTATATTTGTTTAATTTGTTCAGTCAGAAAGTGAGGAACATCTGATGAAAATTGAAAATAAAACATGTTTTCAAAGTCATTAGAACTGTAATGGTTTTATTAAGTACTCGGTATCGGTATCGGCAAGTACCCAAATGTAAGTACTTGTACTTGTACTCGGTCTGAAAAAAAGTGGTATCGGTGCATCCCTAATTCTATTCTTCCATATTTACAGTAGGTCTAAGTCCTAATAGAAGTATAAAAATATAGGTGAATTATACAAATATAGGCAAGATAAGATAGTCTGCAAATTTTTTTTGGCAATAATTGGTGATTTGTTGGAAATTAAATCGTTGTTTACTCGCCGTCTCATTTATGTCCTTACCTGAAGGAACCCGGAAAACAAGCCACAGAATTGGCTTTGTGACAATACTGTCACGTTGGGCACCAATGTCTATTGTTCCCAATCCCAGGTGTTTTGCCGCTCCCCTCGTCTCCACCTGCCGGTGCTAACCACACCCCTTCGCCTCTCACAACCATGAAATGATCATGTGTTTACATTAAAAAAACTATTTTGTAATTAATCATTTATACATCTACCCCAATAACATCTGTTTTTCGCCCATGATTTGGTGGCAGATTCACAGATTGGGAATCGCTGTCCCAGAAAACGTGTAAATATATAATATAATATAACACTTTATTTTTGCACTCCAAACACCACGGAACGTTTCTCAGTGGACGAATTGGCGGCTCAAATATGGGCGGACCGGAAGAGATCGCGTTTGGACCGGTTATTTTTTTTGTCGTCGTTACCATTTTAGATGGTAGAGATGGTAGAGATGGCACTTTACGTTAAACTGTTGGTCTGTGTAGCTAAAATAAACAGGATTTTGCTGCTTAAACGAATGTATATGTCTATTCATTGATTCACTCGTATACCAAAATCCATATGAATTGAAAAATGTTGCTTCTCGTGTCAAATATTGATGTGCGATTAAAATGCGATTAATTACGATTAATGAATTACAAAGCCTCCAATTAATTAGATACATTTTATTTAATCGAGTCCCACCACTAATTATATATATATATATATATATATAAATAAATAAATAAATGTATGGAAACATACCTACAAGTAGAACACAGTAGTGTGAGCAGAGATGAACCCACAAATAAGTTCCCTTCAAGTGCAGTACACACGTACCATTTTTGCAGTTGTTTTCATCCGAGCCGTCAGTGCATTCACGGAGCCCATTACACTGGCGGTTCCCAGGGATACAGCCTCCATCGTCACACTTGAAGTGGTCCAGCCCGCAGGTACGCACAGCTGGAGAACAACACACATGTAAACACACTACGCAGACCACAGTGTGTCACGCACATACACGCGCCTTAGTTACATACGACAGTTGGTCTCATCACTGCCATCCTTGCAGTCAGGGTCGCCGTCGCATCGCCACTTCCTGTGGATGCAATCCCCCGAGCCGCACTGCATCTCACTGGAGGAACACCTGGCGGGCGGGGTGGGGTAGCGGCCGCAGCGGGCGTGAGACTCATCTGAGTGGTCCTGATGGGGCGGAGCCAGAGAGCAAGACGGGAAGAGAGGATGACAAAGTTGCCATGAAAGTTGCATTTGTTTGATGACAAAAGAAAAAGTTCCAACCATGTAACGTACATTTAAACATATGGTTAAACACAGACGTCTAGTTCAGAACGTATGCATATCAGCTAAATGTTTCCCCACAGCCAGACATTTTATTCAATGTATTTATTAAATTGTCATGAATACAGTAGCGTCTCATTAGCTGTAACAGCATCAACACTTACAAGGACAGCTGTGTGTGTGTGTGTGTGTCAGTTTTGCCGTTTGCGCCAGTTTCTTAGCCGTCGACACACTGCTGACTTTGAAACCGTGCGCAGTTCATCATTTAGCAATATCTTGTGTAAAGTTAACTCCTTAAATCAGGAATTATTAATGACATTGACATTATTATTAATGATATTGAAATCATCCACCTGCCCTCAAGTTCATAATTGTGAGGAGAAAAACAATACAATAATACAAATAAAATTGACTGCTGAATGAAGGGGAGGGGGAACAGACCAACCTGGCAGTCAACGTCCTCATCACACACCCAGCTGGCCGGGATGCAGGAGGCGTTGCCACACTGGAACTCGCTGGGCCCGCAGGACGATGGGCCGCATCCCGCCTCGTCACTGCCATCGCCACACTCATCCTCACCATTGCATACAAAGTTGTGGGAGATGCAGCGGCTGCTGGCACAGGTGAACTCGTTGGGTGCGCACGTGATGTTGCCTGAGGAGCACGAGTCGTATCAAGGAGAAAGGAGGAGGCAGGAGAGAACACAGTTGGAGTTGAAAAATTAAAATGAAATGCGTTCTGAGTCCTTCCCAACCACTTTTCCTGAACCCGGATGCCAAATGTCAAGGTGAAGGAAAGATGTGAATGAGACTTCATAAAGACTTAGGAAAAGTAACATCATCATGTGGGACGGCATCAGCTCCTTTCATAAAGGATGCTCCAGTGTAGTCTACGCCAGTGTTGTAATGTAACGAAGTACAAATACTTTGTTACTGTACTTAAGTAGAATTTTCACGCATCTGTACTTTACTTCGTTATTTATATTTCTGGCAGCTTTCACTTTTACTCCACTACATTTCCGAAATAAAATGTATACTTTTACTCCGATACATTTCTCCTACGCATCTTCGTTACTACAAAATAAAATCATTAGAAATTTGTTAAGACTGCAGGTTTGGCGAATCACGCACGAAACCCACCAGACACGCAAACCGCACGCGTGACTTACTCGCGGGGCATATGCGCTTTTACTTCTTGCTCCCATGTTACGAATGGCGCGGTGCCCACTGGCCGCCCGCATATGCAGGCGGATGGATTTTTTTCCGCTCAGGGCGGAATTTTCCGTGTGTCCCTGTGCGCAATTCTCATAGATAATACCATTGTTTATGCAACAATATCTGCATCATATTAAGTTAAATCAAGTCATACATTTTACATACAACCAAAACAAGATTCTAATAATAATAATTATTATTATTAACATTCCATATAGTTTAGATATTTGTTTTAATCACACTAAAGTGTGATCATAGCATCAATATCAATCAATTCCCGCGTCTGGTAACATGGGAGTGGAAGTAAGCGCAGCAGTGCGCAGCAGTATGCGTGCGCAGCGCAGTACGCGTGTGCTTTGCGCGTCTGGTGGGTTCAGTCCACGCGCACGAAAGCGTCCGTCCGCGTCTGGTGGGTTTCGTGCGTAAGAAGTCCCGCATGTCCAGGATGTCAGAAAATCAACGACTGATATTTTTTAACTTTTACTTCCAATACTTAAGTACATTTAATATCAGAAAATTACTTTTGATACTTAAGTACAGTAAATATCAGATACTTTAAGACTTTTACTCAAGTACATTTCTAAAAGGTGACTAACTTCTACCAAAGTCATTTTCTGGTAAGATACTTGTACTCAAGTATCGCTTTCAAGTACTTTATACAAGACTGCTCTACGCAGAGGAGATAAGAAAGGAAGCATTGAAGGACCTTTCTTTAACATTTAGAAAATAAACAGCAGAAACAGCTCTTTATCATTGCTGCCACTTTGATTAGGGATGCACCGATTCCGATACCAGTATCCGGTCCGATACTGTGCTCATGTACTCGTAAAACTACTCCGATACAACCGCACCGATACCACTTTGGCAACGCAACGTTAACCTTGTAATATTCTTAGCCAAGGAATATTGAAATAAAGAGATGCAACAGAGTTGGCGTTTATGGCTGTTTAATAGCAACTGTGCATGGTACAGAGTATCCGACTGACTACCTAATAATCCTATCCCTAGTGTAATACACCACCTCACCTATAGGTGGCGCCTGGCACATACCTTGTATATTACAAAGCTCATATCGGTTTGTAATATACAAGTACTCATATCGGTCTTCGGTATCGGCAGGTACCCAAATGTAAGTACTTGTACTTGGTCTGGCATCGGTGCATCCCTAACTTAGATAGTTCAGGGTCATTCACTCAGAGACCTGCATAGGAAAACAAAAGACTATTCCACCCCAACCCAAGAGAACAGGCAGGACTGATGACCCAAATGAGGAGTCAAAAAGAATATAATTAATTTGCAGTCATCTACACACAGGGAGACCTCATACACAGACAGGAGACCACAGCATTAAGTATTAATTTGTATTAATAGCTTTAGAAAGAAAAATCTAATGTGGGATCAACTTTTGCTGTATGTAGCTTTCACCAGCATGGCTCACTATTCAATATTAGAATAGTGTCTGAGAGTGTGTGTGTTTACTTACTGCAGTTGAGTTCGTCATCGCCTTTGTCACAGTCTCGCTCTCCGTCACACTTCCAGAAAACCGGAATACACTGGTTGGCCCCACAGCTGAACTCATTCACACGACATGTTCGCATGTCTGACACGCGCACACGCACACACACACACACACACACACACACACAAACAAAATTAAAGCAGAACCCTCAAACACCCACTTCCCCAATTATCCTCGTCTGACGCGCACACACAGGGACACAAAGTCACACGTGACATATGGAACACACGCATAAAGACCAAGATTTCATGGTGGGCAGTCAAGTTATGATTTGTTTTTTCTTTTTAAAAATCTTATACCAGATATTATGCCACCAGGTGCAAGTGTGATTAGCCATTGCAAGCAGTTTCACAATTGCCATGTGACTACCGTCTAGTGACATCACAAGTGGGAATGTCCACCTATATGCTGACGATCATTTACCCGTCGGTACACTCAACACTGGATAGGCTGGTAGCCTGATCTAGTAATCCTACATCTAGGTGGACATTCCCACTCGTGATGGCAATTGTGAAATGGCTTGCAATGGCTAATCACACTCCCATCTGGTGGCATAATATGTCCCCTTTAAAGGGGCACCACTCTACCAGCAAGTGTGAGGATTGTGTGTTAAGCCAACCATCACCACACACTTGTTAGCACCTGCCCTGTCTGACGACTACAAACTGCAATAAACGTCAATTTATTTCTCTATTGTTTCACTGTATTGCTATGCAACCTGGTAAAATAATTTCCTTCAGGATTAATAAAGTTCTATCTTATACCGAATAATTCAACATCTTCCTGTGTTCCGTCTTGGAAAGCCACATAACGTGGGATGTAGCAGAAGCCACTGCTACAGTGCGATTAGCGATTACAAGCCACTTAAAAATGGTCAGGTAACTAAAATTTTCATTGCAGCAGAGACATGACAAGCAAACCAAGTGGACTGTCCAACTGGTAAACTGATCTAGTCGATGACATATCTACGTGGACACAAACCTGTAGTGTATTGCCTAATCATCAGTGGACCACAGGTTAAGTCAGCCATCAACACACACACACTCCGGGAATGCTAGCATGCTAGCCAAGTACCATCTGCTCTGTCATGTCATAAACCTAACCTTTGCAATAAACAACTTTCACACAACCCTGCCTGTGTCCTTTGTTCCTGGAGGGCCCCACGTTGGGCGGCAGTGTAACAGCGCTAGTGCTACAATGCCACATCATGTGGCTTAGTTCGAGGCTCTTCCAATGACACAGGCAGGGTGGTTTAGTACAAAGGTTGGTAAAATGACATGACAGAGAAGATGGTACCCAATGACGGCCGACAACCTGTGGCAGTGATGTAAATAGGTTTTTAATGTAGTCCCTAGGACCCACAGGTGGTAATTTTAGTGGGTCCCAGGTAAATGTTTTGTGAAAATGTAATTCACAAAACATGAGACAAATGTCAGCAACAGCATAACAGTTGCAGTTATAGACTGGGTCACTGGGTGGCGCTCATTTTTTTTTACTGCGACAGTTACAGCAACAGGTTGAGTAGGCTACTACCAACTACTCCCATTGTCTCGCTCTGTCATGCTATCAGGAGTAGTGTTAGCTTCTTCCCTAAAGTTAACAAGCACAACGCTTATGTAAGCCAAGACACGACCAAGCATATTAGTTTCATGGCTATTTTCCCCTGAATAACTAGCAACTTTGGGTAGAAGAAATACGTTTCCATCGCATTAGCCTATCTGTGCTTTCCTGAATGTATTCGGGTACATCCCTACCTACAATAGTTTGTTGGCTGGCAACATGTTTAAGCTTTTTCTTTGGTGGCATTTTAAAATGTCTTCCTTCCACTCGACACTGAACAAAGCGGGAAATATGCACAAAATATATGCGCAGACGATAAGAAAATTGCGGCCAACACGCATGTCCCCTGGACGGTAAAGCATTATAGGGTCGTCATCGACATGAATACAGCATCCATGTGAGTTTATTTACCAATTACCAAGTTTGTAGACTTGTTGAAATGAAATCTGTGCAGCGAACGATGATGACCATTTCCTAGGACAAAATAAGGTGCGTCCCCTGGACACGTTGATAGTGAGTTTACTGCAACCTTTTGGATTTTAACGCGTCTATTTATGCACCTATTTACATCACTGCTATGGTGCACTGACTAGGCAATGCACCACAGGTTTGTAGCCCCACCCATCCCAGACCAACTCCCTCACCTTAAAACATAACCCAGGTCCAACTCCCACATCATAGCCCAGGTCCAACAGGCAACTTAAGTTTCCACAGAAAAACTACTGTGTATAGCAACTGCAGTACTCACGGCAGATCTCCGAACTCTCGTCCGAGCTGTCCTCGCAGTCAGGTTCCCCGTCACAGTGCCAGCGCTTGGGGACACACTGGCCATTGCTGCAGACAAAGTCAGTGTCCGCACACGTCAGCTTCTCTAGAGGGTAGGGGTGGGAGAGGGGTTACAGTTACAATTGCTCGGCTCAATATAGAACAGTTGTTCTCAAACCACTGTCACTAATGTATCCCATTCCAAGATGTTTGTCTGCCAAATTAAACTTGGTGCCATGTTATTCAGATTTACCAAACTGTTGGGGGTATTAATTAATTTTCTTATTTTACAATTGTTCATAACCAATATGAAAACAAGGCAATCATTTTTTCTTTGGAGAGAGAATAGATGATATAGCATCAGGAATCGAGGGTTGCCCAGGGAGGAGCCAACTTCTCTGTGTGCGTGCATCAGAGCAATCTGGGTCACGAGGAAAAGCAGCAGCAGATCAAGGACACATGCACACTCGTGCACACGTGTGGATATTAATGTCTACTGTGCTCCGCCCATCTGGCTTGTGTACGTAGCATGTAGCATACACACAGGTGTTGGACACGTTTTATTAGTAGATTATATAATTTGATGTATGCATAAATACATGTACATGCAAGCATTCAACTTTTTCTATGAGGCTCAGTTTTAGGTCGCAGAAAACGGACCTTTTGCAAAACACCTTCCAGGGTTAAGATCTTAAACTCTGTATTGTTATGTGTAGACAGGGGAAACTGATTACTTGGCTTATCAGTGTGCGCCGTTATCTGGCGTTTATTTTTTTCGATGGCGAACGTAGCCTAAACCTAGTGCTGGTTTTAAACTTGCAACATTTATATTCCAGTGTGATATTAAGAAAGTAGTCTACTTCACCATCAGCCCACACATATGATTCCCAGATTCGATGCGCCTTTGTTACCGGGACAATCACTTTTGCTACAGGCTTCTGATTGGCCAACATGGCTTTATGGTTAGGGTTATATCGGCACCTGTTGATTTGGCATGCTGCTCTCAACAGCGCTTGGTTGCACGTTTTTGCATTTTCATCTGAACAGAGCTTTGTTTAAACTGTACATGTGTTGACAGGATATTTTTTTTAAACCCCCGTTTAAAAAACCTGGGTATTAAAAGGACTAGGCCTAAGAAGGGAAACTATAAAAATGCATGGTATGCAATGGTATGCAACTCCTGTGGCATCATAAAAAACCTACACAGCATTTCGATGGTTAAAACAAAAATGTCCAAAATCAAAATCACTCAGACACACGCCCATGTCTCACCACAGGAGGTCTCGTCGCTGCCATCGGAACAGTCCGGGTCTCCGTCACACTTCCAGACAGACGGGATGCAGCGGCCGTTCCCACACTGGAACTGGTTGTCCACGCACTCTGGGGTCGCTCCTGGCACCGGGGTCAAGGGTCAGGGGTCACCAACAGAGGTACGACAACAGGGGGGTGGGGGGGGAATCAGAATGAAAACCATGTGTTTATAGGACTAGGCTGAAGGTGACGAGACATGGGCGCACACTAAAAATAGAACAAAGTGACAAGATCCTGTATCACATGGTTTTGTTCCGCGTTTAGGAAGTTAGTCTGGCTGTACTGTAAGTAATAAGAGAAGGAAAAGAGCAAGTGAAACATTTGATTACCTAGTTTAGATTATTATCCAATTAATATCCTAACACGTGGCTTATTTTACTTGCGTTTCCATTTTGTGGTATGGAAATATTTTGAGCACAATGTTATTATTACGGAACAATATTATCAATGCAATAATATCCAACACAAACGTAATCCAAGAGCTGATTAAAATAAATTGTATCACAAGCACAGGCAGAGGACAACAACAAAAAACCCTGCTTGAAACAGACACTGTAGGTCAAGGTACAGTAATTCACAGAAACTAACCGTGCACTGTCTCACCTCTTTCAGTCCCTCTCTCCCTTTCCCTCTCTCCACACACACACACACACACACACCACACCCCCACACACACCCTTAGAAATGAAGCCGCCCAATGACTGCACGCCCACCATTTGGATCAAGAGAACGAGATCTTAAGCAGACAATCAGAACAAAGATAGGCCTACGACGGGTCCATTTTAATCAGGCTCGCGTGTCGCCAGCCAATTTGCAGCCAGTTATATATTGTGAATGCTTTAGTGATTCGGAGGAGTTTCCTTTAATCCGAGTTGGTAGCGACCAGCCGCCACCGTGTAGCAGGTGAGCGGTGCGGCGCAGTGCAAACCACCGGCCACCAGCCACCAGCCACCGTGGCCTGCGTGCGGTGCTCCTCGGTACACCTGTCGTCGCTCCGGGAGGGTCTCCCACACATCTCGCACACAACCGCCGTTCTGCTCCCACAGAGCCTCGCATAATATAGAAATACATAAATAAATAAATAAATAAATAAACGGGGACACACAACGCCACATATTTGCGACTCCGCGCAGGCGTAGTAGTGGAGAGCTGTTCAAGCGCTCAGGGTGATATTAGCTTATAGATCGGGCCCACATGGATACAATACAGGCCCGCTTACTGTAGAACCTACTGCGATTATGGTCCAGCAGGGTCACTCGGATGAGAGGTCTGAATGGTAAAACGTAGAAGAAAGAAAGATCCCATCGACGGCAGCGGCTCTGTGTGTGTGTGTGTGTGTGTGTGTGTGTGCGTGAGCGGAACGTTAGCGTCTATAAAGGACTACATTTATATATACTTGTGTGGTGGATACGTCGTGAATCATTAATCATAGTCACACACACACACACACACACACACACGCAGACGGAGACACACGCCACTCACCGCCGGGTCGGAGGCACAGCAACGTCGGCAGCACCGCGGAGACCCACAGCAGAGACGGGGACATGTCTGCTGCTAGGGAGCCGAGCTGGGAGGCTTCCTAGCCGGCTGCTGCTGCTGCTGCTGCTGGGTGGTGAATGGAGATGGCCTGGTGGTGGTTCGGGAACCTGTTCACACCACGGGCTGTAGAGAAACCCGCTTCACACCAGATCCCCAGGACACGGAGCCGACACAGGAGCAGCGGGACTGCGGCTCTGCGGGAGCGGGACAGCGGCGAGCCCGAACCACGCGCCTCCTTTATGCTCTCGGTCGGCTCACGCGCCCTCGTCTTTCCGGCTCGCGATGCCTCCCCCCGAGGTGGCGGACAAGCTGCAGCCCATGGCCTGATTACAGAGAACACGCACGCGCACGCGAGCACACGCGCACGGCGCACGCACACACACTGATTCAACAAGACACACACCGAACCTTGACGACGCACACACTCACCGAGCCTCCTCTGACACACACACACACACACACATACACCAAGACTCCCTGTGACACACACACACACACACACACGGATCCAACCTGACACACATACCCCCCCCATCCACACATCGAGCCCCGAGTACTGGCGGATCACTCCTCCTCCTCCTCCTTCCTCCTTCCTCCTCCTCCTCTTTAGAGGGTTAACCCTTCCTTCTCTTTCTTCTCTTACAGTCAGCCAACGCACACCACGCACTGTAATTAGCATACTAGTCATCATCCATCATTGGACCCAGTGGAAAAAACAGCCCTATGAATGGCACGCTAATTTATACACAAATTAGCCTACTGTATCGAAGCAATATTGTTGTGCCTGGCCACCTGCCTCCAGCATCCGTCCTGCCTCCAGCATCCGTCCTGCCTCCAGTATCCGTCCTGCCTCCAGCATCCGTCCTGCCTCCAGTATCCCTCCTGCCTCCAGCATCCCTCCTGCCTCCTGCCTCCAGCATCCCTCCTGCCTCCTGCCTCCAGCATCCCTCCTGCCTCTGGTCCTCTGTTTCATTGAGGATGCCAGTTGGTGTCAACACACAGGGTTAGTGGTCTGCTACTGTGATTGTAGCAGACCACTAATGAAGAATGAAGAGTCGACAATTATCGATTTCTTGCAAAGCTATTGTAATTTAATAAAAATTGTAACTAACTAAGTTACTGAAACAAATGCCAATCATGGAAACAAAGAAGGATACACTGGGGGAACAGCACAGACTGAGACTCCAGGCACACTGTCCACCTCTGCTCAGCATCCTTCTAGCTAATGTCCAGTCTCTGGAAAATAAGTTAAAGATATTAGGGTGAGGATTCAATTCCAACGGGACATAAGGGACTGTAATATTTTTTGTCTGACAGAAACATGGCTGACACCGCTGGTGCCGGATCGAGTCATTTGTCTGACAGAGTCCTTCTCTGTTTTCTGAGCGGACAGGACGGGAGAGTCAGGTAAATCCAAGGGTGGAGGGGTTTGCTTCCTGACCAACAACAAGTGGTGCAACCCAAAGGATATTAAGACTCTTTCTAGCTCCTGCTCGCCGAACCTGAGGCATCTGACGATATTTTGCCATTCTATCTTCCCCGGGAGTTCAGTACGGTCATCATTACAGCCGTCTACATCCCACCACAGGCAGACACCGACGTGGCACTATCGGACCTACATGATGTGTTATGTCGGCACCAGACCCAGCATCCTGACTTCAATAGGGCCAATCTAAAGAAAGTCATGCCAAACTTCCGTCAGCTACCAGGGGAGAAAGAACTTTGGACCACTGCTATACACTATTCAAGGTTACAAGGCTACAAGGCTGCCTCTCTTCCTTCATTGGGCAAGTCGGACCATGCCGGCATTTTCCTGCTGCCGGAGTATAAACAAAGGATAGTATGGGAGGCGGTAGTGACAAGGGACGTAAAGCGGTGGTCTGACCAAATTGATGACGATATTTGGGACGCCATGAGCGATGTCGACTGGGACACTGGGACAGCTCCAGTGACGCCAGCAAGTTTGCAGACATGGTGACAAGCTTCATAGCAACGTTAGCAGACACCATCGTCCCCACAGTTAAGGTGAGATCCTTTCCTAATCAAAAACCGTGGGTTGATGGATCCATCCACGCCATCCTGAACGCCCATACTGGTGCCTACAACTCTGGCCTACATCTCCGGCCTATCTGGCCACATGTACAAATACAAAGCATCTAGGGACACCAGCGAGCAGGGCGCAAAGAGGAGGTACAGAGACAGATTGGAGATGCAGATGGACCAGCACGACACCAGACGCCTATGACAGAGGCTACGGACTATGACAGATTACCAGCACAGATCCCCCTCATCAGGGAGTGCCGACACATCCCTAGCAGACGATCTGAACTCATTCTATGCGCGGTTCAAAGCTAGCAACAACACTGTTCGTGATCGTAGCTGAACTGAGTTCCATTGCTAGGGACAAGCTCACTCTCTGTGATTGAGTACGACATGAGGAGGGCTCTGATGAGGGTCAACTCCAGACGAGTACTGAAGACCTGTGCTAACCAGCTAGCTCCAGTGTTCACCACAATATTCAACCTCTCCCTGGCTGAGTCCGTGGTCTCAGCCTGCTTCAAGTGGTCCACTATTGTGCCTGTGCCCAAGACTTCCTCTCCAGCATGCCTGAATAAAACTACCAACCTGTGGCCTTCACCTCGGTGGTCAAAAAATATTTTGAGAGGCTGATAAAAACTATATTTGCGCCTTTTTACCCCCCTCCATGGACCCTCTGCAGTTCGCCTACCGGCCAAACAGATCCACAGACGATACTGTCTCTCATCTTGACATTCGGAAGGGGGCCTATGTGAGAATGTTGTTTATTGACTTTAGCTCTGCTTTAAACACCATAGTTCCCAGCAGACTGGCTGGTAAGCTAATTGAGCTGGGTTTAAACACCCCCTGTGCGCCTGGATCCTGGACTTCCTAACCACCAGGCCCCAGGTCGTCATGGTGGGAAAACACACCTCCAGACCCCTCACCCTGAACACAGGATCCCTCCAGGGTTGAGTCCTCAGCCCCCTACTGTACTCCCTGTACACACAAGTGTCTGGCCAGGTCCAGCTCCAACACCATCGCTAAGTTTGCGGATGACACAGTGGTGGTGGGCCTGATCTTCAGTAACGATGAGAAGGCCTCCCTAGAGGAAGTTGCTAACCTGTCACTCCAAGAAAACAGCCTCATGCTGAATATCTCCAAAACTAAGGAGCTGATTGTGGATTTTTAGGAGGACACAACAACATCAGAGGACTTACACACCACTGGGGATTATTGGGACTGCTGTGGAGACGGTGAGCAGCTTCAGGTACCTGGGAGTCCACATCGCAGAGGATCTAACTTGAACTACACACATTGACACTCTGGTGAGGAAGGCGAAGCAGCGCCTCTAACACCTCAGGCAGCTGAGGAAGTCTCCCGGAGGATCCTTCAGATGGTGCGGTGGAGAGCATCCTGACAGGAAGCATCACTGCCTGGTTCGGCAACAGCTCCTCTCAGGACAGGAGGGCTCTGCAGAGGGTAGTGTGTTCGGCTGAATGCACTATTGGTACTACACTCCCCACCCCGCAGGACCTGTACTCCAGGAGGTGTTGAACCAGATCCTGCAGGTTGCAGGATCTCCCCCAGTAACATGGGTCTAGAACCACCACTGATTCTTGTTGTTACCTGAAGGGGCGCTAAAGTGCCAACAGGCTCTCATTCTCTCTTCCACTCTATCCCTCTTTTTAATCCTTCTTTCACTTCCACTTTCCATCCCTTCTCTATCTCTTTCTCTCTCTCGACACACACACATTGTAATAAAGGCATTTCATTTAATCGACAATTCATCTTCAGTCTTTCACAAAATGTCCAAAGAAAATTGAAAAAAAATATTGAAAATGACAATATCGACAGACAAATGACTTACATAGAATAAATACATATGATACTTACATATCTATAAATAAATAATTGTTATTTTAAGTAAGAAAAACGATATAACTCTGAGCGCACACAGGCTCTGGAATATATACAGATGTGAAATATTTCCACAAGTAATATTTTAGTATATTTATATTTTATATTTAATTTAGACTAAAACCCACTGTGGTCTATTTGAGTCATTCAGCGCAAAATAGAAGGCAAAAGGCGTCTCCATCCGCAAAACAGTGTTACGTCGCCATCCTGTGGCCAACCTGCGTACTACACCTACAGTGTCCAGCCGTTTCCAGATCAGCTCGTTTTAAAGGAACAGAATGTTTATCATATCAACATGTTGTTTGCATCTCAAGTGGCTTCATTATTTCGGCATCTCGACAACAGTATATTATTATATTATAGATAATATTAGTAATACAGCAGCAACTAAGACTGCTAGAATGATGTGATGCTTGAGTCATTAAGTATGCATTCATCTCATTCAATGAGGTGTGTCTGTTGGTGTGTCCATTCGATCCGTGATCTGCTTTTGGTCCATCTTCGCTTCTGTTGTGACCCATTTTCTCCACAACCTCGTCTCAGGTCAGTGTTGTTTCCAGGAAGGTCTCCTGAGTCCCCCCCCCCCCCCACTGCAGATGGACTCCAGATAAGGAGTCCCATCCATTAAGTCCACTAAAGCCTAAGAGTGTTGACAGAGGGTCAGGGGTTGGAGGTCACCTGGGGCGTGAGCCCCTGTAAGGTCTCTGCAGACAGAGGGAGCTGTGGTGGGGCAGAGGGTGGGTGTGGTAGTGTTCGACCAGCGCCTCTAGGGACAGGAAATTCACGTCCATGTCCAGAAACACCCTCTGGTCCTGGGAAACAACACAAATAACAACGTTTTGTATACAGTATTGTGTCACAGGTGTATTGTAATACCGAAACATAAATATTCTCACTTCTTCAAACAGACGGTAGTTCCTGGCTTTCCCCACACTCACGTCCCACACGACCAGCACCTGGCCAGTACAGGAGTACACTTTAGATTCACTCCTCCATCATCCATCCATCATTCATCCATCATCCATCCATCCAATTATCATCATTCATCCATCATCCATCTGTCATCCATCCATCATTCATCATTCATCCAGCCATCATCCATCCATCCATCTCTCTACCTTTGAAGTTTTAGTTCCTGAGTTTCTGATTCCATACAGTCCATCGAGAGGTGGCGAGGAGACGTCATTAAACAACCTGTCAATGGCAAATGGACTATATTTATATCGTACTTACATACACGTTATATACAAAGCAAGGAAACAGGCAGTTCATCAGGAACATTTAGAGTTATGTGTCTTGTTCAGGGACACCTTGAAACTAAGCTAGGAGGAGCCAGAGATTGAACCTGTTCTACCTCCAGAGCCACGCACGTACACACACACACACACACACACACACACACACACACACACACACACACACACACACACACACACACACACACACACACACACACACACACACACACACACACACACACACACTGTCAAGTAGGGTTGATTCACCGGTGTCCAAAAAACCATGTGATGTTGGAAGAATGAAGGGTGAAGTGGGATTATTATAATCTATATGTATAATCATGATGTTGTTTGATTGCTAGCGATCATATCTATGTCATGATGTGTTATGATTCATTTATTGAGAAACATTATAGGTATTACCATATGTATAATCATTGAATGCCTATTGCTATAGCCAAATGATCCATATAGTGAAGTATATCACATGCCTCAGACAGACCAAGTGTATCATATGCCTGGATAAGCACTCAGTCTCAAAAGTTGTAGTTCTCCCCTGTAACCGGCAGGTGGAGGCTCTACGTTTAGGGGTTGTGGCGCAGTTACTATTGAACGTCGAGGTCATCGGAGGGTATAAAAGGGCCAACAAGTGAATGTGTATTAAAAGAGTCATCGGAGCTCCCGAGGGGCGGACAGAAGGACGCCATCAGGATGAGGAAAAAGAAGCGCAAGAAATCTCCGGACATTTATTACATTTTTATTTCCAAGACTCGGATTTCTCTTGTTTAGTTTCTGGGGTTTTTTCGAAGGTCCATTGAGGAGAGGATGTCTCCCGCAGTCCAACAAGACTGTGAAGTTTACCAGCGTTTGTTTTGACATATTCTCGGATCGGACCCAAGGAATTTTACAATGCGCACGACGGGAGGGGCTGGAGGTCCGAGTAGGCAGCAGCAGGCGCGCTCACCAACTAGCGAGATCCGGATAAGTTCATCAATATCGGACAGCGGGCTTCTTTAATTATATTTACTGTTATCATAACCATTTTTGCCAACTTTTTGCATTTCGCTGAACCCCTGCTAAATTCCTGCAATAAAAACTATCAATTAGTTGATGAATAGATTCCTGTGGACATTCGATCATTGCCGAAGGAGAAGAAGATTCAAGAGTGTTTGAGTTTGACACCTGGTTCTAAGAGGTTACTTTAGTAAAATACAACGTATCCCTAGGGCTAGATTTATCCAAGCCTTAAAATATATCCTAGCGAACCACCAAGCGCACGGATCCCAGGGGGGAGCTGCCATAACGGACGCGATTGGGGCTGTGGCTCGAAGCCAGGGTTATGCCTTGGGTCGTGGCACCAATGTAAGCGGGGTAGACGTTCGGACATAAGGCAGTTAGGGGCTAGGCTAGTCTCCCCAACGACCTGTTAACAACCGTTACTGGATATAGGTTTCCCAACACCTCCGTTAGAGGAGGTTATCTGAGCGGATCTAACAACACACACACACAAGGTCAGATGGTGAGCAGTGTGCTGAGGTTAAAGATCTAATGATGAATAGATTCTCGAGAAGAAGTCTACTTAAGCATGTTAAACGTAATGCAAAATAATTATGAAATAAACGTGTTTACTTGTACAATATGCAATCATGGTAGTCTGCATTCATTAAAAATCGTTCCAATTTGTTATTTGTATTTTTGTGTGAATCAAAATCAACAAATAATGAAATCAGAAGAAGAAGATGGGGATGGATCGGGCACACGCTAGGAAAACCAGCATCAAGCATCATCAGACAAGCCCTGTCTTGGAATCCCCAGGGCAAGAGGAAAAGAGGCTGGCCGAGAAATACCTGGCAAAGGGACCTCTTGGCAGACACCAGAAAGATGGGATACACCTGGAATCAGCTTGAGAGGAATGCCCAGGACAGAGAACTCTTGAGAAAAGTTGTCGACGGCCTATACGCAAAGTATTATGGGTCAATAGGTGGGAACTTGATGTTGACTCGTGTTATTTGTGTTAGGAATTAATCTGTAGTGTTGAGATGGCAACCTCAGGCGCAGCAGCATAAGTAAAAGAAAATTATCTTGTTTTGTTAAAAAATCAGCCTTTCTCAAGGCGTCGATTGGAAGAAAAGAAGAGGATAAAGGAACTTGAACCGGGCCGACCTAATTTAAAAATTCTGCAGCAGGAAAGTGATCAAGGACGAGCGTACTAGTGCTCGTGTTCATGAATCAGAATCAATTTCTTCTGTATCAAAAATAATTTCTTTGTGCAATAATAAGTTCCCTTATGTTGTTCAAGCTGTTGCTATGGTCTATTTGGCCAAAAGGATTAGAGCTGGACAAATGTACCAAATTGACCACATTAAGTTACAAGTAAAGTGACAAAATGTTAAATATTATTGTGGAGAAAGTAATTGTAATCTATCAATATATAAATAGGCAAAGTGCTTTGATTTCACAGTATCTCTCATCAACAGTGTGAGCTATTCAGACTTCAGCAGTTATTTTTTGTAAATCTCGAGGGTTTAGGCAACATTACAGTGGTGTTTCTTTTTATGGGTGGGGGGTTTGCGTGCCCCCCCTCCCCCCAATTTCTTTGCACCAGCCGCCACTGGTGAACAGTGTGTTGAGTTCAGTGGTCAGATGGTGAACAGTGTGTTGAGGTCAGAGGTCAGATGGTGAACAGCGTGTTTAGTTCAGTGGTCAGATGGTGAACAGCGTGTTGAGGTCAGAGGTCAGATGGTGAACAGAGTGTTGAGGTCAGAGGTCAGATGGTGAACAGTGTGTTGAGTTCAGACGTCAGATGGTGAACAGTGTGTTGAGTTCAGAAGTCAGATGGTGAACAGCGTGTTGAGGTCAGAGGTCAGATGGTGAACAGTGTGTTGAGGTCAGAGGTCAGATTGTGAACAGTGTGTTGAGGTCAGCGGTTAGGTTGTGTGCAGTGTGTTGAGGTCAGATGGTCAACAGTGTGTTGAGGTCAGAGGTTAGGTGGTGTGCAGTGTGTTGAGGTCAGAGGTCAGTATGGTGAACAGTGTGTTTTTTATCACTTCCTTACACTGGCTGGTTTCTGTCGTGTTCGATGAAATACATGAATCGCTGGTAGCTGAACTGGTGAATCACAAAAGATGGCATGTTACAGAAAGCCAACATGAATCTCAGCCCCACACCACAATACTCTACACAGCAGAACATGAACACCGAATAAGGTAGCAACACATACAGTTTATGCTTACATTGCTCATAGTCCATTCATAGCAAGGTGCTCCAGACGGTCTGGTGGTGGACCTGGTTTTCTCCTGCTCAGTCTCCGGCATCTTGTCCACCGACGTCCGAAAACTTTGACCATCTGGGGACGCTCTTCTGATAGAAAACAGGACGAGGTATATGCTTACTGTACTCATGCCATGTTAGCTTGCCATAAAGTAACTGTAAGCATAGCAATTTACCTAAGCAAATGTTAACTATTAATTACTATTAATGACTAATTATGTAAGCAGACAGTGGACAACATACTCCAGCACAGCCTCGGCTAGAGTTGCCATGGTCAGTGTCCGCGTGGGTGTAACAGCTGTCCGAGTGGGCATGGCCGGTGTCGGCTGGGGCAGTCTTCCAGCAGCAAGGTGGGGCTTTGGGGCAGCCGGTCTGTTTCCTATCCGGGGTTGAGGCAGGTGTGCGGGAGGAGCAGGGCGGGAGGGCGGGGAGGTGGAAGAGAAGGGATTTGGAGGAGGAGGAGGCAGAGGTGCCGATGGTTTGTTGCAGTCTGTGCCTTGGTTACGGGGAAGCCCTTGGAGATTGTTGCTAGGCGACAGGTCATGGCAGTTGTCCTGATGGAGCAGCCGTTGTTCCAACAGTCTGCTGATGGCGGGCGGAGACCTCCAGACCTCTTGGGGTCGCTGGTCCAGAGGCGACATCCCCCGACCTGGGAGAAGCCTCTTAGCATTCGGGGGTGGGGGGACGGGCGGGGCCAGAGAGGTGTGGGGGTGGGGGGCGAGGTGCAGGAGGGGCAGGTGGCAATTCCTCCCGGGGTCCTTGAGGAGTGAGGGGGGAGGGAAGGGTGGGGGTGTCTTTCTGGATGGGGGGCAGGGGGAGTGTTTGGGCGGGGGCAAGGGGGTTGGAGGGGCGGGGCCTTTAAAAAACATGGAACAGGGGTCAGAGGTCCGAGAGCGGGTCGTGGCGGGCACCGGGGGTAGAGGGCAGGCAAGGGGAGGAACGGTGGAATGACCTGCGAAAGACAGGATGTCAATAACTAGTAGTGTGCGTGTATGAGGTTGTGTGTGTGTGTCTATACCTGTTTGTGTGTGTGTGTGTGTGTGTCTGCATCTGCGTGTGTGTGTGTGTGTGTGTCTGCACCTGGAGATATTGGGGAACTGTCAGGTTTGACATAGTCGTCTTCATCTTCATCATCTTCATCATAGCCTATATAGTCTTGTCACAGGGGAGAAAAAAAACATGTTAAATGACATAACACGTGTGTGTGTGTGTGTGTGTGTATGTGTGTGTGTAAGCCAGTACCATCCTCTGTGTGTTCCTCGGACGGCTTAATGTCCATGGGTCGTTCTATGCTTCCATAGAAACTCTTTGCATCAGAGTCTGTGTCGCTATGGAAACAGAGCAAACAGTGAAATAAAGTAGCTTAACATGACCAAATATGGTGACCAATTGGAAGAAATTCAGTCACCCTTGACTTGTGTAAGTCATTCTATGGTCTAGTTCCGCAAAATAGTTTGACTAAAGACCTTAATGCTGGGGACTGATTATAATAAACCACCACACAGCACATACATTATTATGTTCTGTGTAATTATGAAGTCACGATGAATCTTAACACGTTTGTTCCTGTAGTGTACGGAGTGCAACGATTTGGAACGCTCTGTTCAAAATGGCACTAGGGGATTCCAAACATGAACAACATGTTCATGTTCATTACTGGCAAATGTACAGTCTCTGGACAATAAGTTATGCGAGCTACAGGCTCGAATTCAATTCCACCGGGAAACTAAGGACAATTGCATAATCTGCCTTACGGAGACATGGATGTCGGAGGGGGTTGCCGACTCAGCCATCGAGCTGACAGGATTTTCCGTCCACCGCGCGGACAGAACAAAGACTCTCTCTGGTAAAGATCATGGAGCGGGGGTATGTCTCATGATAAACAGATCTTGGTGCAACCAGAGTCATGTGCAGACCCTCAAGTCTTTCTGTTCCCCGGACCTGGAGTACCTGATGCTTATGTGCCGACCATTCTGGCTACCGCGGGAGTTTACAGCAGTAACCGTGACTGCTGTTTACATTCCCCCTCAAGCCAACACGGACATAGCGTTGAAGGAACTTTATGGGGCTATCAGCGAACAGGAGCCGGCTCACCCTGAGGCTGCTTTCATTGTGGTGGGGGACTTCAATAAGGCGAACTTGAAGAAAGTTCTCCCGACGTTCTACCAACACATAACAAGCAACACACGGGGCGAGCGGATCCTCGACCACTGCTACACCCCCTTCCGGGACGGCTACAAGGCCCTCCTCCGCCCACCGTTCGGCAATCGGACCACCGCTCGATCCAACTACTCCCCGCCTACAGGCAGAGACTGAAGCAGCAACCAATCGCTGTGAAGGAGGTACAATGCTGGTCGGACCAATCGGAGTCTATGCTACAGGATTGTTTTGATCGCGCTGACTGGGACATAACATCAGCGAGTACGCGTCCTCAGTCACCGGGTTCATCAAGAAATGCATACATGACGTTGTTCCTACTAAGTCGGTTGGGATTTATCCCAACCAGAAACCGTGGATTAATGGCGATGTTCGTGCTGCACTCCGCACACGTAACACCGCCTTTGACTCCGGGAATATGGCGGAATACACACGAGCCCGCTACGACCTCCGCAAGACCATCGGCTCTGCCAAGCGGGAGTATAAGAACAGGGTGGAGGACAAATTCAAGAGCCATGACGTTTTGGGCAACTTCTGCCAAAACGACTGGGTACGCCTTTCACTAAAAACAGCCAAACTCGCTCTTCCAAGTCCCAACTCTTCACGGTTCTGGCTCCGCAATGGTGGAATGAGCTCCCGGCTCATGTCAGGACGGCCGAGTCGCTCGCCAGCTTCCGCAAGAGACTCAAGACCCACCTGTTCAGAGTTCACCTGGACTCTACATAACCCCCCCAGCACTAACCTGCGTGTTTTATATGTCTTAGCACCTATTAATTGGCACTTAGCATTGTTGTTCGTTGCTCAGATGTTATAGCACGCTTAGAATTGCACACCTGCCCAGCTACTTATGCAGGCAACTTGGCAATTATGAACTCGTTCTATCGTTTCGTAAATATGAATGCTCGAAAACAGCTTATTCTTATCTTCAGGTACCCACAGTGATATATTGATGCCTCTCCTTCAACAAATGTACTTCCTTTGTAAGTCGCTTTGGATAAAAGCGTCTGCCAAATGCCCTAAATGGTAAATGTAAATGTAAAATGGACGTGAGGGGTGTGTGGAAGGGCTACAGACAATTACGGACTTCAGAGGGAGAATCCATGCGGTGTAGAGAACTCCTACTACCTCCCTCCCAGTGCAAGCATAAACACTTTTTTGCTTGGTTTCGAGCGTGAATGGCAGCCCACCGAAGTCAGACCGCTGCCTGAGGAGTGCGAGCCCTGCTGAACATCTCAGAGGGCTGACGTGCGCAGAGCCTTCAAGCGGGTGGACATCCGGAAGGCGGCGGGCCCCGACCACATCCCGGAACGCGTCCTCAGAGCATGTGCAGACCAGTTGGCAGGAGTCTTCACAGACATCTTCAACCTCTCCCTGTCCCAGGCTGTTGTTCCCGAGGGCTTCAAGACACCCCAAGGTAACCTGCCTGAATGACTGGAGATCCGTAGCCCTCACCTCGATTGTCAGTAAATGCTTCTAGAGGTTGGTCAAGGACTTAATTTGTCCATGTTGTCTGCCCAGCTGGACCCATGGCAATTTGCGTACCGATCAACCGACGACGCACTTGCCATGGCACTTCACACCGCCCTTTCTCACCTGGAGGGGAAGAACTGTTGTGTGTCATGGTCGGCCTGCACCCGACCATGTGCAGCTGGATACTGGACTTCCTGTCGGGCCGCCGCCAGGTGGTGAGGATGGGCAGCACCACCTCAGAGCCACTGACCCTTAACAGGGGGAGCCCCTCAGGGATGCGTGTTGAGCCCTCTCCTCTACTCCCTGTACACCCACAACTGCATGGCTATGCACAGCTCCAACGTCATCATCAAGTTTGCCGACGACACGACAGTGTTGGGACTGATCGCCGACGACGACAAGACCCTGGATCACTGGCACAGTGGTGCCAGGAGAACAACCTCGCCCTCAACGTCAAGAAGACCAAGGAGCTGATCGTAGACTACAGGAAGCGGAGCAGAGAGCACGCCCCCATCTCCATAGACGGTGTTCAAGTGGTGCGGACGGCCCATTACATCGTTGGAGGTGAGCTTCCCTCCCTCCTGGATATATACACCAGGCTGTGCGTGGCCAAGGCCAAACGGATTATTAAAGACAATGTATTGTATTTTTTTTTATTTTATTGTATTTTGTCTTATTTATTTTTATGTTATTTTTTTTTTTTTTTTTTTTATTTTTTTTTTTATGTACATTAAAAAAAATTAAAAAAAAATAAAAAAAAAAAAATAAAAAAAAAATAAAATAAGAAAAAAAAAAAAAAAAATAAAAAAAAAAAGATTATTTTAAAGACAATAACCACCCCAGCCACGAACTGTACACACTTCTACCGTCAGGCAGGCAATACCGCAGTATCAAGTGCCGCACGAGCAGACTCAGAGGCAGCTTCCACAGTCAGGCCATCAGGCTGCTGAACAAGTGCTGATCCCTGCCCCTATGCTGAATTGCTGGAGGTCTCATGATAAACAGATCTTGGTGCAACCAGAGTCATGTGCAGACCCTCAAGTCTTTCTGTTCCCCGGACCTGGAGTACCTGATGCTTATGTGCCGACCATTCTGGCTACCGCGGGAGTTTACAGCAGTAACCGTGACTGCTGTGTACATTCCCCCTCAAGCCAACACGGACATAGCGTTGAAGGAACTTTATGGGGCTATCAGCGAACAGGAGTCGGCTCACCCTGAGGCTGCTTTCATTGTGGCGGGGGACTTCAATAAGGCGAACTTGAAGAAAGTTCTCCCGAAGTTCTACCAACACATAACAAGCAACACACGGGGCGAGCGGATCCTCGACCACTGCTACACCCCCTTCCGGGACGGCTACAAGGCCCTCCTCCGCCCACCGTTCGGCAAATCGGACCACCGCTCGATCCAACTACTCCCCGCCTACAGGCAGAGACTGAAGCAGCAACCAATCGCTGTGAAGGAGGTACAATGCTGGTCGGACCAATCGGAGTCTATGCTACAGGATTGTTTTGATCGCGCTGACTGGGACATAACATCAGCGAGTACGCGTCCTCAGTCACCGGGTTCATCAAGAAATGCATACATGACGTTGTTCCTACTAAGTCGGTTGGGATTTATCCCAACCAGAAACCGTGGATTAATGGCGATGTTCGTGCTGCACTCCGCACACGTAACACCGCCTTTGACTCCGGGAATATGGCGGAATACACACGAGCCCGCTACGACCTCCGCAAGACCATCGGCTCTGCCAAGCGGGAGTATAAGAACAGGGTGGAGGACAAATTCAAGAGCCATGACGTTTGGCAACTTCTGCCAAACGACTGGTACCGCCTTCACTAAAAACAGCCAAACATCGCTCTTCCAAGTCCCAACTCTTCACGGTTCTGGCTCCGCAATGGTGGAATGAGCTCCCGGCTCATGTCAGGACGGCCGAGTCGCTCGCCAGCTTCCGCAAGAGACTCAAGACCCACCTGTTCAGAGTTCACCTGGACTCTACATAACCCCCCCCAGCACTAACCTGCGTGTTTATATGTCTTAGCACCTATTAATGGCACTTAGCATTGTTGTTCGTTCTCAGATGTTATAGCACGCTTAGAATTGCACGCCTGCCCAGCTACTTATGCAGGCAACTTGGCAATTATGAAACTCGTTCTATTCGTTTCGTAAATATGAATGCTCGAAAACAGCTTTATTCTTATCTTCAGGTACCACAGTGATATATTGATGCCTCTCCTTCAACAAATGTACTCTTTGTAAGTCGCTTTGGATAAAAGCGTCTGCCAAATGCCCTAAATGTAAATGTAAATGTAAAATGACGTGAGGGGTGTGTGGAAGGGGCTACAGACAATTACGGACTTCAGAGGGAGAACCAGCGGTGTAGAGAACTCCTCTACCTCCCTCCCAGGCAAGCTAAACACTTTCTTTGCTTGGTTCGACGTGAATGGCAGCCCACCGAAGTCAGCGCTGCCTGAGGAGTGCAGCCTGCTGAACATCTCAGAGGCTGACGTGCGCAGAGCCTTCAAGCGGGTGGACATCCGGAAGGCGGCGGGCCCCGACCACATCCCGGAACGCGTCCTCAGAGCATGTGCAGACCAGTTGGCAGGAGTCTTCACAGACATCTTCAACCTCTCCCTGTCCCAGGCTGTTGTTCCCGAGGGCTTCAAGACACCCCAAGGTAACCTGCCTGAATGACTGGAGATCCGTAGCCCTCACCTGTATATTTTATTACATTGATTTATATGTGTATTGCTCCCCTTGATATTTTTTGTATACTGTATATTTTATTTTATAAATCTTTTGTTTTTTTTGTAATCCTTTTTTAATATAGTTTTTTGCTTTGAATTTCTATTCTATTTCTATTTTGTATTCTTTTATAACTGCTGCCAGCTGTTGGGCGTTTTGCACATAAGATTTTCACTTACTGCTTATACTTGTGTAAACTGTGAAGTGACAATAAAATACTTGAAACTTGAAACACTGATTCCAAACTCTTATTCCCAAAACTCTCACTAAATTCTCAGGATAAAATCTGATGTGAGCATAAACCATGGATGCAAACAAACATGGCTGACGGCATTTGGTGGTTATAATTGCATCATGGTTATTGTACGATTTTCAATGGAATTGAAACTTGGAAGTGGGGTCGATTGAATCAGAGCTATGTTTTAGTGCTTAGCTTAATTACCACAGAGCACAGTAATTCGGTTTCACTTAATGTGGAGTCAGTGGAACACAATGTTTGTTTGTTATTTTATTTAAATGTCATTTAACCAGGAAAAATAAGACTCATTGAGATTAAAAGTGTCCTTTACAAGAGTGTCCTTGCCAAGACAGGCAGCAGCAAAAATAACAGAGTTACAGACAGGGTCGCATACATCCATAAACAACATTGTCACAATTTGTCTCTCCCTCCTAGTTTGTTTCCAGTGTTCTGAACAGACCCTGCTGGACATTTTATGTATGGCCTCCCATGTGTTGTTTGTTGTCGTTGTGTCTTTGTTGTGTTTCTGTCTATGCCCCCACCAGTCATAGTTTACCTCCTTCCTTGTGTTCTTCCCCATGTGCCTTAGTTTACATTCGGTTTAGTTATTGCTTCATGTTTTGTCTTATGGTGTGCTCCTTTGTTGTATCCCTGTATGTTTTAGCTTATTGTTGGGTTATTGTTTCATGTTATCCTGTTATCCTGTGTTGTATCCCTGTATGTTTAGTTTACATCTGTTTCAGTTATTGTTTCATTTGATATCTCATGTCCACAGTATCCAGCTGTTCGAAAGGCTGTTGCCAAATAGCCTTGAGAACAATAGATAAATCCCATGAAGGGATTTATCTATGGGTGACAATCCATTGAATTATTGCAGAAGCCGACATGGCAGGCGGAAATAACGGCTAAATAAATCTTAATGGTGGAAAACGACCTGCCCTTGTCAAGCATCTCCTGCAAGAAGCATAACACCTCGGACACAGAGCATTGACAAGGAATAACTGTGCACTGATCGTATCATGCCTCAAAAACTCCTTAGCAGGAGAACATCAGGATGCAAGCCCGCCGCATCTAAATGTAGCCTCTCATGGGCTAAGGCAGGGGTCAGCAACCTTTACGATCAAAAGCCATTTTGGCCCCTCTCCCACAAAATCTAATTCTTCTGGAGCCGCAAAACCTATTTTACCCTTAAAATGAAGATAACACAGTGTCTAACATTTATATATAGTAGGCCTAACTATATATCCAGAGGGATTGGAATTTATTCAAAAGCTTATTTCTAGTATGTATCTATTATTTTTCGTTTTTAATATTTAATATATATATATCAATATTTTCTTTTCGAATTGTTTTTGTGACCCACTGTAAAAGAACTATAGTTCGTTGCATTTCTGAAATTATAAAACAACAAAGAGAAAACTGTTGAAGAACATTGTAGCCTATTGCTGTGTTGAACTTTCCGTGCTCTCAGTTCCTCCACCGTAGTCGAGGAACGCAGGGGAGCAACACACCAGCTTGTTCTTGAGATGCTTTGTATTTATTTGGTGCCAACTGTGATTCCCTCGCGCATTACATTCACTCTCTCTTATCATGTAACACGCGCTGACTCTGAACTGGCTGTGCGCATGCGCGCTCTCTCTCTCGCTCCACCACTCACACACGCGCTCCACTCCGCACTCGCTATTGGCTACGCTGTTCTCACAACAGCTGTTCTAACAGAGGAAAACCTCAAACTCTTATGAAGAGGAGAAAAAACACTGGCATGTGTAGACCTACTTTTAAATCAAACACAGAACCATGCAGCTGTATTTTAGTCCTTCCCTTATTTGTGGGAAATTAATAAAATAAAAAGTAGCCCACTTTGAAATAAATAAAACATATAGAATGAGTATAATAAGTGTAAACATATAAAACAAGTAAATATAGGCCAGTTTGTTGTAAGCCTGCATCGTTCGTAGTGAAAGCAAAAGAATCTGTCCACGCTGAATTAAAATCTCTATTTTCCTTTGCCACTTTTCTTTTCTTGGATTTATCCATGATTAGCTTACCAGGGGTCGGGAAACTCAAGATTAGCCACCTGCAGACGGCAGGGCGGCTAAAATGATATAATAAATAACGTTTTTAATGTTTTTAGTGTCGCTTCGTCTTCTGAAAATCCAATTGTTGTGTCCATATGCATAATGTTCTGTTGCTATTTAAATGCTATTTATGTGAGGAGCCTCTAGGTGGCACTACTGGTCCTTGTAATTAAGTTACTGAGTTACGCCTGAGAAGAAGAGCTGTAACGTGGATGAGAGAAGCTAAGTAAAGAAGGCTATCCCCTGTTCCTATACTTCGTGTGTGTGTGTCATTCATGATTCCTAAACCTACACCACACTACACCAATCCAACTGACAGCTCGAGCGCGAGTTTGTCAAGAATGTTTGTTCGCAGTGATTGGATGAACAACGTTTCATGACTTGACCAATCAGAGGCAGAGTAGGGCGGGTCGTGAGGTGGAGTAGGGCGGGTCGGGCGCGAATAGCAGGACCCAAGGTCCGCTGGACTTCGCGTCTTATATGTCGTGGATTGTGCTGTCTGTAGTCGTCATTACTGCTATTTGCACCAATATGGTGTTTTTTCTTTAACCTTTATTTAACCAGATAAAATCAGTTTAGTTTCGTTTAGTTAACGATATATTAAACACTTTTTTTTTCCAAAGCTGCAGAGAGCCACTGCAGAGGGGCTAAAGAGCCGCGGGTTACCGACCCCTGGGCTAAGGCCATAGCACTGTCCAGTCCAGATGAGGGTGGAATATCTCACTGTGTGCATGGGACAGTAAATCCCTGTGTACCGGGAGAGGCCATGGTTGGGCGGAAAGAAGTTGAATTATCTGCCAGCCAATGCCTGCTCAGCCAACGGGGAGCAATCAGAATCATGGACAAGCCGTTCTCTCTTACCCTGGTTAGGGTAGTGGAGATCAGACTGAGGGGAGGAAATGCGTAAAGAAGCACATTCGGCCATTGGTGGGCCAGTGCGTCTATTCCCAGCGGTGTGTCATCACTTACCAGCGAGAAGAACATTGCACTGCACTTTTGCTCTCAACAATGTAAAGAAATCTACGGCAGCTTGACCGTATTTCTGCCAGAAATACCGTATCTCTCCACTCTCCACAGAGAGGGTTTCCCTTGGTCTGCACACCCGACACATGGGTCGCGCATAATGAAAGGAGGTGTGTATTGCTTCACATCAACAGTCTGTGGGCCAACCTGTGCAATTAAAGGGAGTGTGTGCCACCCTGGTGGTTGATGTAAGCCACCACCACGTCTGTTCTGACCAGAATCCGAGGTAATTTATGTAGGCGGGGTGAAGGTCCAGAACCAGATGCCGTTTACTGCCCTTCCCTCGTGAATGGCGCCACAGCCTGAGTGCCACGTGTCTGTCGTCACCACCTTCAGTGCCACCGCTCCCATTGGTGTGCCCACACTGAAGAGAGATGGAGTTTTCCCTTGAAGGAGAGCTGCAAGACTGTCACCCTGCGCTCAAGGTGACGCCGGGGACACAGTCTCTGGGATGAAACCCAACACTGAAAGTCCCTCATCCACAATAATCCCATGGGAATGACTGATAAGATTGATGTCATCAAACCTAGGAGGTGATGTCACGTTCACTCGCTTACCATATGTCCCCTGCAAAAGAGGGCTGGGCACTGGCGGAATGAAGCCACGCGTCTCTCTGATGGAATGGCCCGGTAAGAGAGAGAGTCTAGGCGAAGCCCTAGATACACTATCGCCTGAGCTGGGTCGAGACAGCTTTTGTTCGGTTTGATTCTGAAACCAAGCTTGGAAAGGTGATCTACCACTGTGGTGGTGTCTCAAACTGCCTGCTCTCTTGAGGGAGAACACATCAGGTAATCGTCTATATTGACGAAAATCCTGATGCCCATATTGCATAGTGGGGTCAGAGCTTCTGCTTCCACAAATTTGGTGAAGACCTTTGGTGCTAGAGAAATCCCGAATGAGATCGTCAGATACTTGTAGTTTATGCCCTGATACGCGAACCTGAGAAATTTCCTGTGTTGAGGAAAAATGTACTGTACATGTGGAAGTACGCATCCTGTAGGTCGATTGATGTAAACCAATCTCCTGGATGAATCGACAGAGACAGTACTGAATGTGTCAGCATCCGAAAGGTGTAATTTCTGAGGTGAATGTTCAGTCCACGGAGATCTAGGATCAGCCGCCCTCTTTCTTTGGAATGAGAAAATACCGGGAGTAGTATCCCAATAGGCTTTCCTCTGCCGGTATTATTCTGATCGCTCTTTTGTTCATCAGAGTATCTATCTTGTCCTCTAGAACCAGAGCCGAGTCCTGAGTTGCCACTGACATTAGGATCCCTTTGTAACTAGGAGTCTTTATGGCAAATTGAAGCCTGTAACCCTTCATAACCATGGAAAGCACCAGTTCTCCGCCCTGACAGCAAGCGGTCCCATATAATTTGACCACCCCACCCCCGGAGAGGAGCGAGGTTGCCCTCTGTTGGTGTCATAGAGGTTTGATCCTCTTCTATTTCCAAACTCGCCACCAGCGGGGCGAGGGTGCCCCCTGGTGGCATTCTCGAGCATTGATGCTCTATTTTTCCCACAGTCACCACCTGGTGGTGTTATAGATAATTGATTCTCTGATATTTTCATGTGTTTGTGTTTGTATTGTGCACCATAGATTCTCCTTTTCGGGGGAGGGGGAGAGTGATGCATGACCCTGTGGGGGACTGGACCAGATTAACCTGTGCACGTCCAGTCCTCCCTGGCAGCGGGGTCTAGGTTGTCTGCCTCTTCTTTCCCCAGGTGGGGTTGGGGGGGGGGGGGGGTGGTCCTTTGTCATGGCTGCGGTGAACTACTGCTTGCATCATGGTCTTTGGTTTGGTGCCCTCACTTGGTGGCTACCCACTAGGGCCGTAGCTGGAGGCTTCAAAGCCAGGATGTTGGGTATGGAGAGGAAGAGGGGTGGGTGCCGGCTTGCGAGGTAGGCAAGCCTGAAGAGCTTCTCTCTCCTTCTTTCTGGTGTCACACATCTGTTGCATGGAGGCTACAGATGATCCAAAAAGCCCTTTGGGGTCCATCTTGGTGTCTAAGAGGTCCCTCTTCTACGCATCACTGAGGCTGGATAGGCCAAGCCTCCCCCACCACCGAAATGCCTATGGCATGGCCCGAGACCAGTACGCTGCCGCAGATTGCTCTGAGGTTGAGGTCTAAGATCAGGCAGATCTCTTCCCAAAGCTTTGGATTAGTGACCCCCATGTCATGAGCTTGCATGAGCTGTGTTAAAAAGGGCAGACCAGTCCCAAGTACTTTACATTTAGCAGCACTCATATATCTTTGATCAGAGGCAAACCAGTGAAGAGAATGGGGAAGGTTTTCGACTTCAGCCTGAGGGACACAACATCCATCCATGTGACTAATCAAGAACTGAAAGCATGGTTGGTGGCTGTGTCAGACCGGGATATACCAGCATGGCATACTTCCACAGACCCTCTAGCCCCTCTTCGTCAACAAAGTCGCCACCATTGAGGGTTTTGAGAGGAGGGTCAGCAGGTTCTCAAGGAAGTGGTTGGGTCTCCCTCGAAGCCTTGCGCAGGAAGAATCCACAGTGAACTGTCCAAGGGAAGTCTTGCAATACCAGGAGTCCAGTGACCCAAAGGTCAACCAAATCCTCAGTGTAATCGCTGACACAATCTGCTGCGGAATCTACCTCTGCAAAAGCATCCGAACAGCATAGAAAACCATTGCTTTCATCAGACAGGTCAGAGGCCAACTTCCATCCTCCTCTGGCCTGCACTCAACAGCATGAGACCGGTAGCTGAAGATTGAAGATGGGGCGGCAGTAGCTCAGGAGGTAGTGTTTGTCTGGTTGCTGGTTCGATCTCTGGGCTCCACCTAGCTAAGTGTTGAGTTGTCCTGAGCAAGACACCTAACCCCAACTGGTCACAATGTGTTGGTTGATGCCTTGCATGGTTGACACCACTGCCGATGTGTGTATGAATGGGAGAATGTGAGGCAATCTAATGCACTGAAATACAGCCGGCAATTTCTCATTCAACCCCCTTTTATCTGCCACGAGAATTTCCGCAACTATTTATTACAGTTGTTTATATTCACCCTAAAACAAATGTGGACAATGCAACGTCAGTCATCATTAGAGTGATGCAGCATTTGAAAAGCATATCCCCTGATGCACCGAATTTTATTATGGGAGATTAATCACTGTTCTATGGCCAAGTCCCTTAGCCATTTTTCCAATAGCCTGTCCTGACCTGTCCTACGAGACATGGTAAAGTGCTGGAATTGTGCTATGGGACTATCAGAGGAGCCTACAAGTCTCCTCTCTGCACCTCTGACCACAACTCTGTTCATTTAGTTCCGGTCTACCAGCCAAGAGGGAGAAAACGAGGCACAAGGATGTCATTGTGTGGTCTAAGGTCTCTATTCAGGAACTAAATCACAGTTTGAATGTACAAATTGGGACATTTTAAAGACTCCTGTGCAGACCTGAACGAGCTTACTGACACAGTATCATGTCACATTAACTTCTTTGAAAATATGATTATTCCCCATAAATCATATAAATGTTTTTCTATGGTTGGATTGCAGAATAAAAAGAGACACGTGAAGAGCTTTGATATGTCTGACACTGAACTAGCAGAGGTGTGAAATTTTATCTCAGGTTTTATACACTTTCAAGACAGGGTAGAGAGCTGTAAGATACAGATGGATGAATCCACAGTGTATAAATCTTTCATCCTTATCAATGAGAGGTCCTGACTGTGTGGGGGGTAAACTCCTGAAAGGTTGTGCTAAACAACATAGTGCAATTTTTTGTAATGAAGAGTTTTGAACAGATTGTTAAACACAAGATTGTAGACATGGCACAGGACAGACTAGATCCCTTCCAGTTTGCTTAAAGAGATGTTCATTGACTTTTGCAGGAGGCCCACCTCCACTTCTCCTGCTCCTGCTATCATTTTAGGGGAACCTATAAATGCGGTTCAACAGTACAAATACCTGGGAACCATCCTGGATGACAAACTTGATTGGAATTTAATCTACAAAAAGGCAAATCAAAGACTGTCCTTTTTAAGGTTTTAATGTTGACAAGTCGCTATTGAAAGTTTTTTACACTTTGTGTCTTGAGTCGGTCTTAACATTCACTATGATCTGTTGGTTTGGTCACCTCAGTGTGAAGAACAAAAATGTGCTGGGAAAAATTCATAAATGTCTGCCGCAAAGTCATTGGCATAGATGTAAATGATCTGAGCCACCTGTACCAGGTCAGAGCCACCTGTACCAGGTCAGTGCACCCAGAAGGCTCAGGTCATCGTATTGGACTCCCAGCACCTGGTACATAGCGAGTTTAGTCTGCTCCATTCAAGGCGTAGATTTTATCAACTGGGAGGTAAGACCAATAAATATAAGAGATATAGTATTTTATCCCATCAGCAATTGCCTTTTTAAACAAAAAAATCAGCTTGGGTTTGATGGCTTCTCTTGATAGTCTGATTGGAAATGACAATTAGCTACTGCTATTTGTGCTAGCTGTGTTCATATGTATATGTATGTATGTGTATATTGTATGTACATTGTATGGTTTTTTTTGTATGACTATTTATTGACTTATTATTTATTACAGACATTTATTACATTACTGTCTGTGAGACAAATTGCCCCTCGGGGACAAAAGCTTTCTACTACTACTACTGAAGATACAACACTGAAGATATGTCCAGGAGAATCCCTTTTATAGTAGTTCAGAAGGTTTCAGATTTAATCTGTAAACAAAGCACACTACGAGATAGTTGGTACCGAGAGTCATAATTGGGACGTAATCGTCCCAATTATCTTTTAGTGTATACGCAGCATAATTAGCTCCTATCTCATTTGGTTCTGCAGTCTATGTTTAACATATTATAATGTTTAACATTTATTCCACACACTAAAACATGTTACACAGGAGGTAGTATTGACCTACAAAGTTGTCAGCGGAACTGCCCCTACCTACCTCCAAACATTAGTCAGACCCCACGTCCCAGCTTGAGCTTCCGAGTAAAGCTCAACAGGTTCCGCAAGAGACTAAAGTGTTCAGCTGCTCTCTGCAGAGCATCCTTCCCCAGCACCCCCTCCTCCTTAACCCATTCCCACATACCCAACAAGGCTATAAATCCCATCCCTCTTCGAGCCCTAGCACTTACTTATGTGTTTGTACGTTTTGGCACTAAATAATAGCACTTAGCATTGTTTAGCCTCTTGCATGTTCTTGCACTTAAGTACTTAAAAATGTACTTCTGTTCTTATCCTAGCTATAAGAACTAGTCAACTAGTCAACCTAGCAACAATGAGCACTTGAAAATTGTTCTATTAATCTAGCAATTATGAATGCTTGAAACCCGTTCTATTCTAATTATTATGGACCACCCGCTGGTATATATTGCTGTCTCTCTTTCGACAAATACAACAGATCCTGTCCTTTAAATACCTACATTATATATGCCATGTATATATTATATACTTAATATACTTACACAGGGATCAGGGAATCTATCCGATCATTGTAATGGTCAATTTCCTTGCGCAGTGACCTCATCCACTTCTGTGGAAGGACAGCAGTATTACAGCAGGTCTGTCTGTGTGTGTGTGTGTGTGTGTGTGTGTGTGTGTGTGTGTGTTCTTACCCTCCTCTCCTCCTCGCTGGCTGCAGAGAAGAACCAGCTTCTGTGTTTTTTGCTCAAGTGGATGATCTTGAAGGGAAACACGTTACTGGAGGTGGTCTCCTCGGTAGCACGCATCACCCTGGAATAAATCATATTATATAATGTATGATTAAAGTCCAGATTATATCACCCTGGAATACTGTACATCACATTTATACAATATTTGATTATAATCCAGATTATAACCCTGGAATACATCAGACTACATAATATAGGATTATAGTCCATATTATATCAACCATCAGAAAATACATCAGATCATATAATATATGATTATAATCCATATATCGCCCTGGGATACAACATCAAGTTATATAATATAGAATTATAATCAACATTATATCACCCTGGAATACATCATAATATAGGAATATAAGCCATATATCAATCCGATACTATAATACATATGACAAAGTTAGTCAAAGTCAAAGTGTTTTACTGACACACGTTATTCATAACACAGGGCCATTCTGAACATAGAAATTCTTGTAACATGGCAGGCGACAGAGAGAGAAGAGTAGTAGTAAAATGTAGTATTTACTTTAATTTTGCATTTTGGGGGGAGATATAAAATACATGTGTGGTGTAATAAGGAAATGCATCGCAAACTGGTAAAAGAAAGGGTTTTTTACTTTTACGATTATAAAATCTCACAACATGAATTGCACTTAATTAGCAGGCAACTGAACAGGCCAAGCTTTGGCCGATTAAAAGAGACATAAAATAAGATAGAACATTATTAATCCCAAAGGAAATTCTTGTGCCAGTTTGCATAGCAATACAGTACAATAAAACAATATGGAAATCAACAGAATAATAAAAATAAACTAAACTAACGGATTTACAAATGTACAATGTCAAATATAAAAATATATAGGCAAAATAGCCGACAACACCACCTAGGTTTTTAAGAGGCCTAGGAACTCTATTCCATTTAATTAAAAAGGCTGTAAAACCTAGGTTCGTTTACATCGGGTGGAGAGCAGTTAAAACCAGTGGTGGATAAAAGAGCGAACAAACACAGATGATGTAAAATAATGACAGGTGTCTTTTAAAACCTAATAAAAAAAAAGACAGATTCAAAATAAATGCCAGCTACCAAAAATACTTCTTGTAGGCAAATTAATAGTGAGGCTAAATACACAAAACTGAACATGGTCTGGAAGTGATGAGTAGACTGGACAAAATAAAACAAAGGACTCATTGGCATTCTCCACTCCAGAAACCCCACTCCTCTTCCTTGCTGGCCACGCCTGCAGAAGGAAGCCTCAGCGCCAGATACAGGTCCCTTTTACAACATGCCACTCGATCCCTCTCGGTAAGGGTTATCACGGTCTGTTACTTCAGACCGTGTTTACTTACTCGGAAGGGAGAGATTTTACTCTCTCCCACTGATGGCCACTAGCATACAGTGTTTAGAAGCGATTCAGACTGCAGTCTTGCCGCTCTTTGCCTCTGGGTGCTGTGGTTGCTTGTGTCCAGGTTTGTCTCACTTCCGGTATCTGTAGTCCACTCTGTCGTCGTCATTGGGCCTTCTTTCTGCTTCTGAATCATCAACTTCTTATATTTCTGGAAACAACAAATGGGTCCCCTCTTGGGACTTGTCCATTCGGCTCCAGCCTCTCTCCCTATAGGCGACCTGACTTGTCAGTCCATCCAGTCTCACAGCCACAGGTCTAACTCATTTCTGCTGATTGTCAATTGAGAGTCAAGTTGGAGACATTTCTGATGGTGTACTATGAAATAAAAGCATGCGGTAATCAAACCAAATCACACATGGCAGCTGCTATAAAAAAAATGACCTGCTCCTTTTCCACTTCAGATCTAGTACTCCTATAGTACCCCCTCCGTGTAGCAGGACGTCCCAGCAACGGCGCGATTTAGCTGGCTGTTTGTCACAGCAAGGAGACAAAAAGAGACATAAAATCACCTCAACTGTTTACAAAGTTAATACAAGATACGAGGTGAATATGCAGCATTTTCGATAAGAATCACAATGGTAAAAAAGATGAAAGATTCAAGCCTCAACCTCATATAGCATCAGATGATGCTCTGTTCGTTCAATTCTAATTACTTGTTAATCATGTATAAAATATAGTGAGTAGTTCAGATGAGGGGGACATAATATGTTATTCTAAAATATATACATTTGTATGTCTTGGTGTGCATTTAGAGCAATCTTTAATGCATCCATGTTTTAGGGACGTGCCTATGTACCTCCGCGAATAATATGTGTTAATTTTTAAACCGTTATTTATTTTACAATTGTTTTAATCAACATTAAAGCGTTAGACAACCCCAGTTTGTATGTCGTCTCGGCTCACTTTGAACCTTGACAGATCGGGTACTAAAAATGTAGTTTAGCATTATGTAGACCAGAGACTCAGTACTAGTCTAGCATTATGTAGACCAGAGACTCAGTGCTAGTCTAGCATTATGTAGACTAGAGACACTAAAGCCCCACATTGAGAGGGCGATTTATTTCCTTTCGTTTTTTTTACTCAGTAACGGATGGGATTTAAAATGTAGCGAAGTACAATACTTCAACCAAAACCTACTTAAAGGGACTATATGTAAGAATCAGAAGTGCATTCTGATCTCTGTGGGTTTTGACAATAACAATCAGAATCTAATGTTAGTTCTAATCATAATTAAACCTTATACACATTTATATGAAATATATATTTTTTAATTATCTACGCTTACATGTCACTTCATGAATTTTTCCCTAGAAATCCGACCCGACTGAAATATAAGAGAAATCAGCCCAAAAGCTGTTCTACGCAACAGAGAGAGTCGGGGAAGCTCTAATTTAACCACAACCTGCTCATTAACTGGCAATTTAAAGCGATTTGTGCTGTAAAATCCTAGATGTAGTCCCGGAACAGATTCATGATTCTTACATACAGCACCTGTAAAAGTACAGATTTTAACTACACAAGAATAATTCTCAATTACAGTCACACGAGTAAATGTAATTCATTACTTTCCACCTCTGTATACAGTATATATATATATATATATATATATATATATATAGGGAGAGGTTGTTGCCCTGACACCATGTTGCCAAGTCCCTGACCTCCTCTCTGTTGGCGGTCTCATCATTGTTGGTGATGAGAGCCAGGATGATGGTGTCGTCTGCGAACTTGAGGATGGTGTTGGAGCTGTGTGTGCCTGTCATGCATGAGTGGACTGAGCACACAGCCCTGAGGGGCTCCAGTGCTCAGGGTCAGTACAGAGGAGGTGAGACTGCCCATCCTCAACACCTGGCGTCTGCCCGTCAGGAAGTCCAGGATCCAGTTCCAAAGGGAGGAGTTTAACCCCAGGCTCCTGAGCTTGAGAACGCTTGATGGGCACATTAGTGTTGAATGCTGAGCTGTAGTCAATGAGTAGCATCCTCGCGTATGCGTTTCCCTTCTCCAGGTGGGAGAAGGCAGTGTGAACTGTTTGGACAGTATGCAAATTGAAGGGGGTCCCAGGTGTCAGGAAGGGTGGAGCAGATATGGGTTCTGACTAGCCAATCGAAGCACTTCATGATGATGGGGGTCAGTGCTACAGGGCGGTAGTCATTCAGGCAGATGATGGAAGGTTTGTTCAGTACGGGGACAATGGTGGTCTGTTTGAAGCAGGTGAGGACGGCAGACTGGTACAGGGAGAGGTTGAATATAGAGGTGAATACCTCCGCTAGCTGGTTGGCGCACTCTCTGAGGACATGGACTAGAATGCTGTCTGGCCCTGGAGACTTCTGTGGGTTTATTCTTTTAAGAGTTCTCCTCACGTCCACCGTGGTTCGGGACATAGTGCAGTCATCCTGGTCCTCAGCTAGCCTCGATGTACTGGTGTTGCTCGCCTCAAACCTTGCGTGTTGAGAAGGTGTTGAGCTGATTGGGGAGAGAGGCGACGGACTGGGCATCACTGCTGGTTTTCCTTTTAAAATCAGTGATGGCTCGCAATCCACACCAAATGCTTCTGGGGTCAGAGCTAAATAGTTTGACTTGGCCAACTTGGCTCTATAGGCTCTTTTGGCATCTCCGATGGCCCTCCGAAGATCGTATTTGGGCCTCCGGGTCTCCAGAGCTATAGGCAGAGGACAGTGCTTTTAGTTTAGCATGGACATCATCATTAACGCGGGCTTTTGGTTGGGGAAAGTCCTAACATCATGAAAGCACTTGGAGGTACACTGTGACAGAGTCTGCGTATTCATCAATGTCTCCATTCTCTGCCTCATAGAACATCAGCCAATCTGTGGTTTCAAAACAGTTCTGAAGAAGGGATTTGTGTTCCTCCCTCAAGCATTGAATTGCCCGATAGATAGTTTTTTTCCTGTTTTAGTCATTGTCTGCAGGCTGGAAGGAGGAGTGTGGAGATGTGATCTGCCTTACCAAAGGCAGTTCTGAAGAAGGGATTTGTAGCTGTTCCCTAGTTGTGAATAACAATGGTCAAGAGTCTGATCACCACGGGTAGGAAAGTTAATGTGCTGGTGATATTTAGGCAAAACTTTCCTCATATTAGCTTTATTAATGTTGCCCACAACAATAGTCCATTTAATCGATATTATATCAATCAGATGATATTATCATGATCATATCAAACAGACTATATAATCCGGGACACCAAATTTACACCAAATGTCATACAATTTAGGGCAGACTATATCAATCAGAATCCAAAGTATAGGATAGTTTAATTTTATTTCAGTATAAGATCAGTTTATGTCAACTAGATATCATGATCCACACTCCACTTAATTGTATCTTTGCTTTCACTCACCAGCATTCTTCTGCCTGATTACCCATTACCGTCTGTCGCCAAACTATCTACCTCGTTGAATCCCGAAGATCGCCTCAGCCTTCTGTCCCCGACCACAAATCCTGCCGTCACACTTCCTGGTTTCCGTCTGCCCGTCCCTGTGGCTCTCTGGCATTTCCTGTCTACAGAATCGCTTCTCGGCTTCCTGATCATCCGCCTGTCCCCGACCTTCCGTCTGCCTGCTCCTTCACGGTACCTCTGCCCAGCTGACTCCCACCCGGTTCTGGACCCGCTACCACAACAACAACGTCTTCTGCCTCGCCCCTGCCTGTACTGCTGCCCCGATACGAAGGATCGTATGTGTGTAAGTTCTCCCACCCTGCCACACTCACCTGCTCCCTGTTCCGACGTCTCCTGTTCAAGACCCATGGATTACCCAAAGCCTGTATCCCCGTATCCCCTACCTTTGGACTATATTATCCAGTTGTGTTTGTGTTACCCTGTACCGTGCAAGAACTTAGAGATAAAAATTGCAACAGCAGCAATGATTGATTTAAAAACTACTTCCGGTGCCGTCCCGGGCGGCTGCCTGCCAATTGTTGCTCTTAGCGATCTTGTACCTTTCTAACTTTGTTTTAGATTTCTTGTTATTTAATTAGTAAGATAAGTTATTTGTACAGCCGAACAAGATGGCTCAGCAAGTTCTTTCTTTGTTTTTACTCGCTATTTTTATACTACATTTACTGTGCCCGACCCCCGGCATGGCGGACACGGACGTGCCGCGGGGCTCCATTGTGTACACCAGAGATCAGCTGCTGAACCTCCAAGTGGTAAACAAGATGGAGGAGGTAACATCACTCACAAGGAGCGAGAGTGAGTTTCGGGAGGGCTCTGTCATGTGCTTCACGGAGACATGGCTGCATGACAATGTTCTGGACACTGTAGTGAACCGGCTTTCAGCTGCTGGGGGCGGACAGGAAGTGCAACAAAAGCGGCAAGGTGAAAGCAGGGGGAGTTGCTATTTACATGAACAACAGATGGTGCAACCCTGGACACATTACGGTGAAAGAACGCATGTGCAGCCCGCACATCAAACTGCTAGCAGTAAGTCTCCATCCATATTACTTGCTCAGAGAGTTCTCCCAGGCCATTATGATTGGTTTGTTACATTCCTCCCAGTGGGCGTAATGCCTCGCGGGCTTGCTGACGGTCATCAAGCTCTGTGACTACTTCGTCGACAGACCACTGCACCCCAAGCGCATTCATACTCGATATCTGATGATTTAAACCATGTCACCTCTGACATCTGACATCCAAACCCCTGGCCCACATTTTAAACAGGTTGTGGACTGCAAAACATAGGGAAAATAAACACACTGGACCTGCCTGTATGGCTAAGTGGTTAAGGAGGCATACAGCTCGATAGCTCTCTCTCCTCTGGGCAGATCAGATCACAACCTGGTCTACCTGAGGCCCCTCTATAAACCTGGTCTACCTGAGGCCCATCTATAAACCTGGTCTACCTGAGGCCCATCTATAAACCTGCGGTCCAACGGCAACCAGTGGTCACCAGAACTGTACGGAGGTGGTCTCAGGATGCAGAGGAGACTCTCCAGGGCTGTTTTGAGATGACAGACTGGGATGTTCTCTGTAATGCACATGGGCAGGACATAGATGGACTCACAGGCTGCATAACGGACTATGTAAATTTCTGCACGGACTGTGTGATCCCAACCAAGACTGTGCACTGCTTCCCAAACAACAAACCCTGGGTGACTAAAGACATCAAGGCATCACTGAACAGGAAGAAGGCGGCCTTCAGGAGCGGAGACAAGGAAGAGATGGAGAAGGTGCAGAGAGAACTATGGGAAAAGATCACAGAGGGTAAGGAGTGCTACAGAAGAAAGCTTGAGAGGAAGCTCCAGCAGAAGAATCAGGGAGGTGTGGAGTGGCATGAGAACCATCACCAGCCATGGAACAAAGACCATCCAGGCAAGGGAGGGAAACCTGGATGAGGCCAATGAGTTAAATCTTCTTTAACAGCTTCTCCTGTGACACCCCCCCCCCCCCTCCCCTCTCCCTCCCTATCTCTCCCCCCTCTCCTCCCCTCTCCTCTCCCCGCTTGCTCCCTTCCCCTCCTCTCTCCTCCCTCTCCTCTCTCTAGGGCCAATCACTATCACAGTGGAGGATGTGAGAAGTGAACTCGGCAGACTATGCCCAGGTAAGGCTGTGGGGCCTGACGGCCTGCTGCACAGGGCTTATTCTCACCTGGAGGAGGCAGGCAGCGTTGTGAGAGTCACATTCTTCAACTTCTCAACCGCTTTCAACACCATAAAGCCTGCCCTGCTTGGGACTAAGCTACTGGACTTGCAGGTGGACGCTCCACTAGTGGCCTGGATCACCAACTACCTCACAGGTCAGCCACAGTATGTGAGGCTGCAGAGCAACATGTTGGACACAATAGTGAGCAACACGGGAGCACCTCAGGGGATAGTCCTGTCTCCCTTCCTGTTCACACTCTAAGCCTCAGACTTCAGATACTGCCACCTGCAGATGTTTTCGGACGACTCTACCAGGGACAGGTGTCCGAGTAGAGTGGTGGACAGTTTTGTGTGGTGGACAGTTTTGTGGAGTGTTGTGGACTAAATCACCTGCAACTCAAGGCTTAAGATTAAGGAGTTGGTGGTGGATTTCAGGAAGCAACCGACCCTCCCAAAACCAGTCAGCATCAGGGGGACCGAGGTGGACACTGTCAAGGAATACAAGTACCTGGGTGTCCACATAGACAATAAGATGGACTGGACTAAAAACACAGAGGCACTGTACAAAAAAGGTCAGATTCGCCTGTATTTCCTACGGAGACTCAGATCAACGTCTGCAAAACCATGCTGCAGATGTTCTATCACTCTGTGGTGGCCAGCGTCATCTTCTACACTGTTGTGTGCTGGGGCAGCAGGGTGAAGGCAGCCGATGCTAACAGACTCAATAAGCTCACCAGGAAAGCGGGTTCTGTCCTGAGAGTGGAACTGGAGTCTTTGGTGGAGGTCACAGAGTGGAGGATGCTGAGTAAACTACTCAGTATTATGGACAACGCCGCTCATCCCCTGCACACCACACTGGAGTCATACCAGGGCTCCTTCAGCCATGTGCAATATTCTCATTATCATGTGCTATATTATTAATATCATATTACCTCTCAATATTACCTTGTAATATTACCTCCTCTCATCATCATGTGCAATACTTCTTCTCAGTATTATCCTTGCAATATTACCATGCTACATTACCTTTCATCATTATGTGTAATATTCTTGATATTCTTTATATCATGTGCAATACTTCCTCTTACCATTATTATTATTCCCTTTTTATTGCACTTCAATTATTGCCAAATAGTTTTTGCTTATCTTATCTTAGATATATTATTATACTTCTCTAGACTTACTGTAAATTTTTATGTTATGTTATTTTTATTATTCTACTGTTTATTTCTCTATTGTTTTATTCTATTGCTATGCAACCTGGCACAATAATTTCCTTCGGGAACAATAAAGTTGTATCTTATCTTATCCTAATAAAACGTAAAAAACTAACGAAATGGCTACTGAAGAGTAGTAGCTCTGTACAGTCACATAACAGCTCCATGCAGGCGACTTTGAAGAACTGAAAGAGAAAGTGAAACTGAAGGTAAATCTTGCGTGAAAGATAGCAACATCTCATACCGAAATCCCAATTTAGTTTGTTTGTTCCAGTTATTATACACCGTTGGTTTATTCCATGGAACCTTAACTTCCTTGTATGGTAATGACATCAGTTCTTGTGCCTCGTCCCAAGGTGATGGAATAAGCTGATAGTTCTAATTATGTCATCCTGTAGCATGATGAATTGTTTACAAATAAGAGAGATGCTAACCTGCCATTTAGGGAATTGCTAACAGGTTGTATCTGTTGAGAGAGATGCTAAACTCAGAGAGATGCTAAACTCTTGTAGCCATTGAGGGAGACGCTAACCTGTTGTAGCCATTGAGGGAGAAGGCTCCCTGGGGAGTAGGGGAGGTGCTGGTCTTGAAGTAGTAGACACATCCTTTATGGAGGATGATGTACCGTAGAGGCCCTGAGGAGAGGAGATGCAGAGGAGGAGGAAGAGAAGTAGGGAGCCAGGAAATGGCAAGGAGAGAAGAAGAGGAGAGGAGGTGAGGAGGAGAGAGGAGACAGGACAGGAGAGAGGAGAGGAGGTGAGGAAGAAAGAGGAGAAGGAGAGGAGGAGATCAGTTGTGTGGCTCGAAAAGGTACATAAAGCAAAATTGTCTTTAATTTCACTGACATACGACGTATCCAAAGAGAAGCATGCAAACCAAGAGGTGAGAGGAGCCTGCGACTTACACTTCATGAGGCTGAACTGGCTGCCTCCCTTCTTGTGGAGGTAGCCACAGATAGCCACGCCCCCAGGCATGGTGAGAAGGTTCTGGGCTCCGATGGCCCGCATGGGGGCTGGCCAACACACCTCCAGAGAAGCCATGGATCTGTAGGGGAGAGGAGGAGGAGGAGGAGGAGGAGGAGGGACAGAAGAAAACAGAGTAGGGAGTGTTAATAGGAGAGGGATGAGGAGAGGGGATGTGTAGAGGAGCAGAGAGGATATGAGAAGAAGAGGAGATATGAGAAAAAAGGAAACGTTGGTAGATATGAGAAGAGAAAAGGGCATTGAGAGAGCAATGAGGGGGGGGGAGACGAGACAGAAAGGGTTTGTTTGCTCATTGAGCAGATTAAGATTGTTGGTGAGATAAGAGATCATATCTTCCTCTACTCCTGGGAAGCAGGAGAAAAGAGAAAAGTGAAGGAATTGCTGGTGGCACTGTTTGCTTCATTGCAGGCGATGAAGAGTGGGTGGAGTCACAAGGTCATAAGTTCACGACAAGGCACAAAAACGTACAGTTTGAAACTTTACAACATATATTCTCAATACTCCTGTGTGTATCAAAGTATATCTATCAGAGAGAGGGATATAGACAGAGATAGAGACAGAGAGACAGAGTCGGCACCAAGTCTTTCTCAACAGGGAACAGATAGAGTAGAGTTTCTATGAATGATGATGTGATGCAGAACAAAGACCAAACAGCACCCTGTGTCCCACGCTTTAATCTACACCAACTCCTTGGTTCCTACCTCTGTCCAAATCAAAATACTCAGTACTCTTCACCGCTATACACTATACTCATTACACACTATACTCATCAAGTAACATAAGTAATTTAGTGACAGCTAACCTTCACTAGCACTAGCACTATTAGAATACAATATTTTATAATAATGTAGTGAGGATGTTGGCTACAGTAATAGTTTAGTGATGATGTGGGTTACAGTAATAATGTAACAACAGTAATAATGTAGTGAGGATGTGGGTTACAGTAATAATGTAGTCAGGATGTACAGTAATAATGTAACAACAGTAATAATGTAGTGAGGATGTGGGTTACAGTAATAATGTAACAACAGTAATAATGTAGTGAGGATGTGGGTCACAGTAATAATGTAACAACAGTAATAATGCAACAGTGTTACATTATTACTGTAACCAACATCCTTACTACATTATTACTGTTGTTACAACAGTAATAATGTAGTGAGGATGTTGGTTACAGTCTGTCAAGTAGGGTTGATTCACCGGTGTCCAAAAAACCATGTGATGGTGGAAGAATGAAGGGTGAAGTGGGATTATTATAAACATGTTCAGCGTAATCGTGATGTTGTCTATCATATTCGAGTAGTGATGTGTTATGGCTCACTTTTTATGGGCCATATCTATGTCATGTTATGTTATGATTCATTTAGTAATAGTGAGTTTATCATATCCATGTAATAATATGTTATGATATGTTATGGGTGGTTATAATCGACCATATCTATGTAATAATATGTTATGATTCATTTATTGAGAAACATTATATGTATAACCATGTGTATCACCATTGGGTGTATATTGCAAAGTGTATCATATGTCTAGATAAGCACTAAGTTTAGGAGGGTTGTTGTTCTCCCAAGAAAACACAAGATGGAGGCACTAAATCTTGGCACCAAGTCTTAAAGATCGTTTAGAGCATGCGCTAAGATAAGGAGGCCAGGTGGCTCTTCTGAAACATTATGGAAAAAACCCAAGGCCCCAAGTAGATAAGACCCTTGTGGAAATACCCTATGCGTTGGCAATGGAGTAGCAATACAGGCGCATGCGTTGGCAATGGAGTAGCAATACAGGCGCATGCGTTGGCAATGGAGTAGCAATACAGGCGCATGCGTTGGCAATGGAGTGGCAATACAGGCGCATGCGTTGGCAATGGAGTAGCAATACAGGCGCATGCGTTGGCAATGGAGTAGCAATACAGATGAAAATATAGTACCGGAGAGGCTTATAAAGGGAAGGGACAGAACAGAATAGTAGAGCATTCTCCCCGGACCGCCAGAAGGACTCCCTCAGGATGAAGAAAAAGAAGCGCAAGAAATCTCCGGAAATTCTTTTCTTTTTATTTCCAAGACTCGGCAACATCGAAGTTAGTCGTTTACGGTGAGTGAACGTTTAGCCTATTATTCTAGTTTAGTTTCTGGATGTTTCTCGACGGTCCATCGAGGGGGGGGGGGGGGGGGGGGGGTGTCTCCCGCAGTCCAACAAGACTGTGAAGTTTACCAGCTTTTGTTTTGACATATTCTCGGATTAGATCCAAGGAATTGTACAGTGCTCACGCCAAAGGGAATAGAGACCTCGAGTAAGTAGTAACCGCACACCAACAAGAGAGTACCGGATAAACTCTCTTTAAAGATTTATCGTATATTTCCAATATTTTCGGACATTCGGATTTTTACTTTTTACACTCGGTTTTTCATTACCCAAAGTATGTCAATGTTTATGGCTTTAGGAGGATAGTCTGCTCATCCACAGGGGGAGGAAATCACTAAGATCTCTCGTTGATGGCATGTAGTGAAGAAAAAGATTCCGAAAAGCCTTTAGATAAACATTTGCATATTGCGGGTCTCGGAGAGAATTGTTTTCAATTCCACGTACATTCCTCTCTCCCGAGCCGGACAGACAGAGGCTCCGTCCGGGGCCTCTATCTATTTCTCTTAAAGTCGTACTTCCCCCGCCTAAAAAGAGTATTAATTTTCCCCTTATTCATTTTACCCCATTACAATTCCCTATGTTGTGCCCTAGAGGTCATAGAATGAGATGGCATGGAGTGTTGTTATGGACTATTACATTTATCATTTGTTTAATCATATTTACTGTTATTATAACCCTTTTTGCCAACTTTTTGCTACGCATTTCATTGTACCCCCGCTATACCCCTACGCCATAGGCTACGCCATAGGAGATAACTTTATCTGGGCCCCTGTCTGTATCCCTTAAGGTCGTACTACCACCTTCTAAAAAGATAAGGTTTATTTTCTTTTCTTTAATTTCCATTTTGCCCCATGACTATTCCTCATGATTTGTCCTAAATGCCTTAGAGCGAGACGGTGTAGGGTGTTGCTTTGGACTATCACATATATCATGCATTTAATCATATTTACTGTTATGATAATGGTTTTGCCAACTTTTTGCTCTGCATTTGGCTGTTCCCCTGCTGAAATATTATAATCAAAATATCAATTAGTTGATGAATAGATTCCTGTGGACATTCGATCATTGCTGAAGGAGAAGAAGATTCAAGAGTGTTTTGAGGTTAACACCTGGTTCTAAGAGGTCACTTTAGTAAAATACAACGTATCCTGAAGGTTAGATATATCCAAGCCTTTATATTCCTGGCAAATCAACAAGCGCACGGATCCCAGGGGGGAACGAACGTGATTGGGAGCTGTGGCTCGAAGCCAGTGTTATGCCTTGGGTCTCGGCACCAAAGTAAACGGGGTAGACGTTCTATGATAAGGCAGTTAGGGGTTAGGCGTGTCTCTCCAACGACCAGTTAACAACCGTTACTGGACAACAGGTTTCGCATCACCTCCGTTAGAGGAGGCTAACCGACGGATCTAACAAGTCATAATGTAACAACAGTAATAATGTAGTGAGGATGTTGGTTACAGTAATAATGTAACAACAGTAATAATGTAACAACAGTAACATAGGGTTGTGAGGATGTAGTGAGGATGATGAAGGGCTCTATGCTGACCTACCTCTTGGTCAGTCTCCTCCTGAGGCTTTCACACACGCTGGCTGTAGAGAACAGAGATATAGAGTGCATTACCCCCAACTCTAGTGTGTTCTTTTGTCTGTGGTCCAGTCTATCTAGTCTGCCAGACTGGATTCTAGTCCATCAGAGTGGGCTCTAGCCCCTCACTTCTAAACATGAAACACTGACTCACAGTCCAGGGTGGAGACGGGTTTTACCAACACAAGGAAGTCACTCTCTCTCCCTGTCTCTCTCTCTCTCTCTCCCTGTCTCTCTATCACTCACTCACTGTCTCTCTCTCTCTCCCTGTCTCTCTATCACTCACTCATTGTCTTTCTCTCTACTTGAAGAAGGGAACAGAACACTTTCATTTAATTATGTTACCTACCTCACACACACACACACACACACACACACACACACACACACACACACACACACACACCACACACACACACACACACCACACACACACACACACACACACACACACACACAGGAAACCCATAATGTCCAGCGCCCAAAGGAAACTTTGAGCTTCCTGAACACCCAAAGAGGAAAGGAGATAATGAGAGAGAGATAGAGAGAGAGAGAGACAGAGAGAGAGAGAGAGAGAGAGAGAGACAAAGAGAGAGAGAGAGACAACAACAAAGCTGTAAACCACCTGAGAGACAAGGCAAGAAGGGCTTTTTATGCCATAAAAAGAAACATCAACTTAGACATCCCAATAAAAATATGGCTCAAAATAGACTCAGTTATCGAACCCATTTCCCTTTACGGTTGCGAGATCTGGGGTCCACTTGCAAACCAAGATTTTACTAAATGGGACAAACATCAGATTGAAACGCTGCATGCAGAGTTCTGCAAATCCATTCTCCGCACCCAACGGAAAACACCCAACAATGCATGCAGAGCAGAATTAGGACGATACCCAATAATAATAAAAATTCAAAAGAGGACATTCAAATTTCATAACCACCTCAAAGACAGTGAGCCCGACACGCTCCATAACAAAGCCCTCATCCACAGAGAGAATCTAGAGCGATGCCCCCTCGGCCAGCTGGTTCTGGGACTCTATTCACAAAACCAATCAGAGCCACCAGACAGAAACCCCATTAGAATAAACCAAATTATAAGAAAAAAAAAGAATCAACCAAAAAACAGAGTAAATTAGAATGCTATTTGGCCCTAAACAGACAATACACAACGGCAGAATACCTGAGCACTGTGACCGATCCGAAACTCAGGAAATCCCTAACTAGATACAGACTCAGCGAGCACAGCCTCGCCGTGGAGAGAGGCCGCCACCGGCAGACCTGGCTACCAAGAGAAGACAGACTCTGTACCCACTGCACCCAACAGGAGGTGGAAACTGAGCTACACTTTCTTTTTTTATTATTTTTTTGGAAGGCATTTTTTCAGCTTTATTGTAGAGGACAGGAAAGGTGGGAGAGATAGGGGAAGACATGCAGCAAAGGGCACGAGCCGGATTCGAACCCGTGACGCTGCAAGGACTAGCCTTATGGTACGTGCCTTAACCCAGCTACACTTTCTAACAACCTGCCACCTATACCAAGATATTAGAGATACATACTTCCCACAGATTTCAAACACCCAAAAGAATTTTGAAAACTTAACAAACAACCAAAAACTTCCATATCTGCTGGGCGAGGTTCAGGAATGTGCAAACACAGCAGCAAGATTTGTGAGTTGTTGTGACAGGAAAAGGACATCCAACGGAATACAGCCTTTCAAGTTTCAAGTTTCTGTCACGATGTGTGAGCGGGAGGACCCAAACGCTAGACTCAGACTCAGGGTTATGCAGTACGTTTATTTACGTGATACAGGCACACAGGCAGCCAGGCAGGTGAGGGACAGACAGGCAGGTAGGCAGGTGAGGAACAGGCTGGCTGGAGACAGGTTACAATCCATATGGGTAGTACACTGACTAAACAATAACACAACAATGGTCCGACACCAGTGGGTGGAAAGCCGGGGCTTTTATGCAGTGACTAATTGGAGATGGGGGCGTGCTCTCCTCTCCGCTTCCTGTAGTCCACGATCAGCTCCTTGGTCTTCTTGACGTTGAGGGCGAGGTTGTTCTCTTGGCACCACTGTGCCAGTGATCCAACCTCCTCCCTGTAGGGAGGTTAGGTTGGTTATCAGACCCAACACTGTCGTGTCGTCAGCAAACTTGATGATGACATTGGAGCTGTGCATAGCCATGCAGTCGTGGGTGTACAGGGAGAAGAGGAGAGGGCTCAACACGCATCCCTGAGGGGCTCCCGTGTTGAGGGTCAGTGGCTCTGAGGTGGTGCTGCCCATCCTCACCACCTGGCGGCGGCCCAACAAGAAGTCCAGTATCCAGCTGCACATGGTCGGGTGCAGGCCTAGACCCCTGAGCTTGGTGTCGAGCTTGGCAGGAACAATTGTGTTGAACGCTGAGCTGAAGTCCACAAACAGCATTCTCACGCAACAGTTCTTCCCTTCCAGTTGAGAGAGGGCGGTGTGAAGTGCCATGGCAATCGCGTCGTCGGTGGATCTGTTTTGACGGACGCAAATTGCCATGGGTCCAGCGTGACAGGCAACATGGAACAAATGAAGTCCTTGACCAACCTCTCGAAGCATTTACTGACAATCGAGGTGAGGGCTACGGGTCTCCAGTCATTCAGGCAGGTTACCTTGGGGTGTTTCGGGACAGGCACAATGATGGACATCTTGAAGACCTCGGGAACAACAGCCTGGGACAGGGACCGGTTGAAGATGTCTGCGAAAACTCCTGCCAACTGGTCTGCGCATGCTCTGAGGACGTGCCCAGACCACATCCTGGGCCCAGACCCGGGATGTGGTCTGGGCCTCCCGCCTTCCGGATGTCCACCCGCTTGAAGGCTCTGCGCACGTCAGCCTCTGAGATGTTCAGCAGGCTGGTCTCCTCAGGTAGCGCTGACTTCGGCGGGCTGCCGTTCACGTCAAACCGAGCAAAGAAGGTGTTTAGCTCGCCTGGGAGGGAGGTAGAGGAGTTCTCTACACCGCTGGTTCTCCCTCTGAAGTCCGTCATTGTCTGTAGCCCCTTCCACACACCTCTCACATCATGGCTCTTGAATTTGTCCTCCACCCTGTTCTTATACTCCATAAAGATTGTCAATCACCTGTCAATGCCACTTTATTATTATTGTCATTATTTTTATTTGTACTATTTGTTTTTTTCATTATCATTATATACAGTATATATATATAGTGACACACTGAGGGGAAAATAGTGTAGTCACTTGACTGAACGAAATAATTTCAATGTCCACTACAGAGAAATGTGATTCAAAACACAGCTTTACTGAGAGTTGAGTGGGGAAAGGGGTAGGGGAACTGCGCAATCTTAGCCAATCCGTGATCCACAAGAATAGTCGTTGTCCGTGTCCAGAGGTCGGTACACAAAGGCGAAACCTCGTAAGGTCCAGGGCGTAGGCAGGTGCGTGGTTCTCAGGCAGGCGGGGGTCGATATCCGTGGGGGTAGTCATACAGTACAAGGGTCGTTTCAACAGCGGTCTTCTCCTTCTTCACGTTACTCTCTTCTTCTTCTTCTTCTTCTTCTTCCTTCTCGTGTTCGTTCTCCTCCAACGTCTCTCTACCGATGGGTTGTCCGCTCTGTCTTTATGTAGTGGAGGGATTCCCCTCTGATTCGCTGGTGCAGCTCTCCCGGTAAGTCTCCACAGGTGTATCGCGTTGGGCTGCTTGGGTGCTGATTAGGGGTCGATCCGATTATCCGATATTCATAATTTTTCCGATTATTGGAATCATTATTTTGTATGATCTCATTGCCGATTATATGGAGTCTCAGTCTGCAGTGTTTGTCTCGACAAGCCCATTCGCTACGATTGGCGATTGGTGGTGCAGCCAAAATAACGCGACGACAGCCAATCGGTCTGCAGTGTTTTGGCTCGACACGCCCATTTATAGTATAAATGGACACGCCCATTTATACTATACTTTATACTTTTTATACTATACTTTTGTTGCGTTATTTTGGCTGCGCCAATCGCCAATGCACCAACCGCCTGCAAGGAGTGCATTTGCATTTTTTTTCATTTAATCGACAATCAGATCATACAAAATAACGATTCCAATAATAGGAAAAATTATGAATATCAGATCCGATTATCGGTCGATTATCGACCCCTAATTACTAATAATCGGTATCGGTATCGGCCCAGAAAAAACCATATCGGTCGACCCCTAGTGCTGATGTCACCGGAACTCCTAATATGGGCATGCCTTCCTGTCCTTCCTGAGCAGCCGGTGATATCGCGCTTCTATTATTACTCCTCTGGGTCGTCCCCCTCGGCTGCCACAATATATATATATATAATAATGTTATGTAATTTCTTCTTACTGACCTACTTACTTAGTAGGTCTTACTGTATATATTTATAAGTATACTTTTTATTTACCACTCGCTTTGGCAATGTAAATGTATGTTTCCCATGCCAATAAAGCTCTTTAAATTGAAATTGAATTGAATTGAGAGAGACAGAGAGAGAGAGAGACAGAGAGAGCGAGAGACAGAGAGAGAGAGCGAGAGACAGAGAGAGAGAGCGATAGAGAGAGACAAAGAGAGAGAGAGAGAAAGATAATGTTTGTTTGTCATTTCAGTTTGAGTATGTCATTTTAGATAAGTGACTCATGTTTACAGAGGACAGGAAGAGAGGAGAGTGTCACGGTCTGTCGCTGTCCCCCTCCAAATTGATATATGTTCTGTGTTTTTGGCACACCCTGCTGGACATGTTTATTATTTGTCTACCATGTGTTATTTTTAGTTTTCATGTGCCACGTGTTCTGTTGTGTTTATGTCTCCACCCCCACTTGTCATAGTTTACCTCCTTCTTGTGTTGTATCCCTGTCTGTTTTAGTTTACATTCCATTTAGTTATTGTTTCATGTTTTTAGCTTATGGTCTGCTCCTGTTTTTTCGTGTCCATAGTAGTCATGTGTTGAGGTTTGCCGTGCTCAGTTATGTTATCTCGGTTCTGTTAGATTTGATTGAAATCATTGAAGTTAATCCCACTGCCTGGGTTTTGGTCCTCTCTTCTTTATCACACCACCCCCTCCTTGACAGACAGAGGAGATGAGGGAAGATGGAACAAAGAGAGGAGAGAAGGAGAACATAGAGGGTGGGGGGAAATCAGGAAAATGGAAAGTGTGTATAAGCAGCAGTCAGCAGGGTGGTGCTGTTTGTGCGTGCATGCTGTGGCAACCCGCTAGTCAAAGGCACGACGCATAGGACAACACAGTCTGATAAGGCTCCGTGGCGGGCCGTTTATTCCACACACACGCAGATAGATTACGTCAGTACATTACTATCTGCAGGATAAGAGTCCTCTCTTATCAGGACGCCTCCTCCCGGGTAGCCGGGCTCAGCGGCGTACCGTCCTCTCCCGTCTCGTACGGGTCTGCGCGATCTCCGATCCTGTCGGCATTTTGGGTCCCCATCCCGCTTCCGCAGAGTCCCCTGCGGCACCGCCTCCCGGCTCGGCGTCGGCTGCACCTCGTCCCGGCTCGGCGTCGGCTGCACCTCGTCCCGGCTCGGCTGCACCTCATCCCGGCTCGGCTGCACCTCATCCCGGCTCGGCGTCGGCTGCACCTCGTCCCGGGTCGTCGGCTGCACCTCGTCCCGGGTCGTCGGCTGCACCTCGTCCCGGGTCGTCGGCCACGTCGTCGGCTGCGTCGCCTCCCGGGTCGTCGGATGCGTCGCCTCCCGGGTCGTCGGCTGCGTCGCCTCCCGGGTCGTCGGCTGCGTCGCCTCCCGGGTCGCCTGGGGCTCTCTGGCCTGCTCCCAGGCCTGCTCCTCTTTCTGGCCTGTGGCCTGCAGCTGGGCCTGCGCCGCCTTCAGCTGGGCCTGGAGCCCTCCGAACTGCTCCCGGGCCTGCTCCTCTCTCTGGTCCGCGGCCTTCAGCTGGGCCCGCTCCTCCGTCAGCTGGGCCTGGAGCTCCCTGGACTGTGCCCGGGCCTGCTCCTCCCGCTGGCCTGCGTCCACTCGCTGGGCCTGCTCTGCACTCAGCTGGGCCTGAAGCTCTCTGGACTGCTCCTGGGCCTGCACCTCTCTCTGGCCTGTGGCCTTCAGCTGGGCCCGCTCCGCCATCAGCTGGGCCTGGAGCTCCCTGGACTGTGCCCGGGCCTGCTCCTCCCGCTGGCATGCGGCCACTCGCTGGGCCTGCTCTGCGATCAGCTGGGCCTGGAGCTCTCTGGCCTGCTGCCGGGCCTGCTCCTCCCGCTGGCCTGCGGTTGCTCGCTGGGCCTGCTCCGCGATCAGCTGGGCCTGGAGCTCTCTGGCCTGTGCCCGGGCCTGCTCCTCCCGCTGGCCTGCGGTCGCTCGCTGGGCCTGCTCCGCAATCAGCTGGGCCTGGAGCTCTCTGGCCTGCTGCCGGGCCTGCTCCTCCCGCCGGCCTGCGGTCGCTCGCTGGGCCTGCTCCGCAAACAGCTGGACCTGGAGCTCTCTCGCCTGCTGCCGGGCCTGCTCCTCCTGCTGGCCTGCGGTCGCTCGCTGGGCCTGCTCCGCCGTCAGCTGGGCCTGCTCCGCCGTCAGCTGGGCCTGCGTCGCCGTCAGCTGGGCCTGCGTCGCCGTCAGCTGGGCCTGCGTCGCCGTCAGCTGCGTCTGCGTCGCCGTTAGCTGGGCCTTCTCCGCCGTCAGCTGGGCCTGCGTCGCCGTCAGCTGGGCATGCGTCGCCGTCAGCTGGGTCTGGAGCTCTCTGGCCTGGTCCCGGGCCTGCTCCTCCCGCTGGCCTGCGGCTGTCAGCTGGGCCTGGTTCGCGGTCAGCTGGGCATGCAGCTCTTTGGCCTGCTCCTCCTGCTGGGCCACGGCCTCCCGCTGCTCCTTGGCCTGGAGCTGCATGACCTGCAGCTTCTGGTACCCCCGTAGGTTTCCTTCCTGCATGGCCGCCACTCGCTCCCTCATCTCCTCCATCTGCTGGCACATTTCCAGCTTTTCCCGGGACAACTCCAGGCGGAGCCGCTCCACCTGCTCTTTAGCCAGGTCGGCCTCCTCCTGGAGTGAGAGGGCTTTCTCCCTCTCCGGGACCCGTGGGCCCGTCCCGGCAGCCGCTCCAGCCTTCTGCCTCTTGGCTTTTCTCTTCTGCCGGCTGGTTGTGCCAGGGGGACTGCCCTCCTGGACCAACCGGTCGACCAGGGAATCCATATCCGGACCCCCCTCTACAAAAATATGAAACAGCGCTTCCATTGGGTCCATTATTATTATTATTTTTTTTTTGTGTATTTTTTTCTCTATCTATGCATCCGTGCTAGAATCGGGTAGCCCGCGTCCTCCACCATATGTGGCAACCCGCTAGTCAAAGGCTCCGTGGCGGGCCGTTTATTCCACACACACGCAGATAGATTACGTCAGTATATTACTATCTGCAGGATAAGAATCCTCTCCTATCAGGACGCCTCCTCCCGGGTAGCCGGGCTCCGCGGGGTACCGTCCTCTCCCATCTCGTACGGGTCTGCGCGATCTCCGATCTCCGCGATCCTGTCGGCGCGCCCTCCGAACTCCCTACTGTGAGCACCCACACGGCTTTATAGCCGAGTCCCCTTTGTCCTTGATTGGCCGCAGCTGTCACCACTTTGCCTCCTAATTAGCTGATAGGTGACAGCTGCGACTCGGGAGGGAGGGGCCGGAATGTCCCGTCCTGCCACAATGCTTTGAAAGGCCAAAGGGGTCACAATTACGTCTCACTGTATAGTGTATTGACTTAGAACAGAGGCATTTTGGCGCCTTTGTATTGTATTGTATTGTATTGTATGTGCCGTTTAAGTGGTTATAAATGGCATCTTTTATGCCATTTTAGAGTTCAGGAAAAACGGCGTAAAATATGCCGCTTTCAACAAGTTCAACTTTTTCGGTGCATTAAATACAGCGTTATTATGCATTTCAGAAAACATTTGTCATTTACTTTGAAATAACAAATCAAAATGCTATTACTCTGAAGTGAAATTAGTCGGTGACAATTGACCATTTCCTTTTAATTCTCATCTGAATTTTGAGGGAATCTAGCTCATATATGATATTTTAAAGGGCTTTTATTTCGGAATAACAAATCAAAATGTCCTGATACTCTCTGAGTGAGACTCTGGGGTCGTCTGCTATTACTCTGAAGTGAAATTAGTCTGTGACAATGGACCTTTCCTATTCAAACGGCAAGTCCCGCCCCCCCTAGTTACTGTTGCTATGTCCCACAAGCTTTCCCACACACTCTGCAGCATGTTACCGAAATGTCCACTGAACAACGCCCCCCTGCTGATGATTCTCTCTCAATATCGCTGTATGTTATTTGCCAAATGCCGCTACTTTATCTAAGAGAGTTCTATAGAAAGGCCTGAACTATTTTACACAAGGATATATCCATGACATTCGGATTTCGGACGGAGCAGATGACAACATAAAACCTGATGCTAAGTGTTGGCGATCTATGCGGAAGACACAAACGCCTCACAAACTCCACATTGAAATTCGTCAGGACGACATCGTGGAGTCCTACTGCACATGCAAAGCAGGGTGAGTACGTTAGTGATGTGTTTACAATGAAAATAAGCCTAAGATCTGCTAACTACTAGCTACAATGGGCTAATCACCTAGCTATGCTAATCACACGATGGCGCGGTAACAAAAAACATTTCACTGCTCAATGTACCTGTACACTAGCCTGGAAATCCAGACCTACATCTAGAAAGCTGTAGGTCTGGTAATGAGCAATGAAAATGGCCCAACTCGAGGGGCGGCACCAAGAATGCGTTTGAAAATATCACTGCACGCAATTGGATAACACTACGACCAATCAGAAGAATACACGGGGTGACGTATCCAGAGCGACGGAAACGAGTTTGTTTTGGAGAATAGTTTGACAGAGAGACGTAAATGTAGCCTAATGGAAATACCACGGAGATACCACTTTGGCAACGCAACGTTAACCTTGTAATATTCTTAGCCAAGGAATATTGAAATAAAGAGATGCAACCGAGTTGTCGTTTATGGATGTTTAATAGCAACTGCGCATGGTACCGAGCATGGGCGTAGAATTTAGTGGGGACGCTGGGGACATGTCCCCACCAATTAACAGAGCACCCCCCCCATCAGAACCGCAAATTAACGGAGCACCCCCCCCCCCCCCATCAGAACCGCAAATTAACAGAGCACCCCCCCCCATCAGAACCGCGAATTAACGGAGCACCCCCCCCCCCCCATCAGAACCGCGAATTAACGGAGCACCCCCCCCCCATCAGAACCGCGAATTAACAGAGCACCCCCCCCCATCAGAACCGCAAATTAACGGAGCACCCCCCCCCCCATCAGAACCGCAAATTAACGGAGCACCCCCCCCAGACAAAAAATAACATGTTTTCAAAGTCATTAGAACTGTAATGGTTTTATTAAGTACTCGTATCGGTATTCGCTATCGGCAAGTACTCGGTCTGAAAAAAAGTGGTATCGGTGCATCCCTAGTTTGTACAGATACTCAGTCAACATTTTCGATAGCCATCTTGCAATGTTTACTGACTGATTCCATCGCAGCGCTGACGTCATCTGTTTAGCCCGCCTCTGGCCCGCCTATATCAGATACACCGATGTGATTGGTTGATGTTCGAAACAACAGGCATAGCTAATGAGCATGTTACTCGTTACCAGAGTACTCGCTGAGCAAATTCTAATTGTGCTCTCGCGAGAACTCTGGATTTCCAGGGTACCTGTACACTGAAATAGGTGACAAATAAACCTTTGAATTTTAACAAATTAGCTAGCTTTGTAGCTTTTTGTGTCAGCGCTGCTGTACAAGCCCATAAGGCGAAGCCTAGATGGTTATGACTACAATCATAGAACTAGAGTTATAATAACATAACATAATTTTGCTTTGACCACACCCCAAACTAATTTCATTTGTCGCCCAAACTGCTAATCCCGCCACAATATTATATCTGTAAAACTCGTTTTAACCAGTTAGCTACTAGTTGATTTTGACATTTTGATTGAACATGGACGTTTGATTGAGAATGACCACTTTTGGAAGTCAGGATTGAATTTTGTTTTGACAGATATTAGATGAATCGGTGATTGCAAACCCAGGCTGGGTTCTGGAGATGGAGAAAGTAAATTACTTTGTAATAAAAATATTACATAAAATTGATTACGAAGTAAGTTCCAGATTAACTGAGAGATCTTAATAGCTATCTTTTTGTTGTTATTTTGGAAACTGAGTCAAAGAGATGTTGTGGATTGCTGGACATTCCGGGGGGGTCTGTGGGACATGTTAAACCCGCTGATGGGTTCCCCATAGCCCGCATAGGAATTAGAAAATTCCCCCTGGTTCTCTGGTTCTCCAGGGGTGTGTTGACGCACGAGGAAACCCGACTGTGGGCACTCAGATGCCGCCAGGGCATCAGCAAAACTCCCCCTGATTCTTTGGTTGTCTTGTTTTGATTTTTTTACAACAAAAACGGAAAAGCGGCTCTCTATTTTTTGCTTTTTCCTTTTTGGTTTTGAAACACATAGGCCTACTAGATATGTTTTTTTCGTTTTTAAACAAAATTATCCAATGATACCCAGACCATGATGATGATGCAGTTTATTTATATAACACTTTATATAACATGGCCAGCTTGAGTGACAGCTTGGGTTGTTTAGGTTAGCTGCAGTTAGTTCCCAGTTAGCTCTCACTGTCACTCATCACCTCAGCTCGCTGAATCACTCGGCCATGTTGGTTCTGGTTCTCTCTGAGAATGTAGAGACATACATATGAGTGATAACATGGCGTGCTGTGCAGTTAATTGTACTAACAGACCATCCAGGGACTATTTGGTTAATTTTTGGTTATTTCATGTACAGTATATGTTAGGGTTAGCACCATTAGCAGACATCGATTTTAAGAATGACTTGGCTGAAATTATGCCACCTGTATTTGGTTGCGTAAGGTTGCTGTAATCCAGCTTGTTGAGTATACACCATTGACTATTCATTTTCTAATCCGACTATATACGATCCAGTCGACGCATACACAACCTTACGTTATCACACTCAATTCCCAAAACTACAAATAAGTAAATTATGATTCCTTTTTACATCTTTTTACAGATGTATCGAAGTCAGCACAATAACAAATGCTATTGTACAATTGGACAGAGAACAAAACGAAATACTGCGGAACAAGGATTTTGTGGTGTTTTATGTATGTCAGAATGCCTCAAAATGGGTGCACTTCTTCTCATTCACATCTATTATAAAATGGACCTGTAACTATGCATCTTGACTGTTAACATGAAAATATTCCAAAATAAGTGTAGGGGAATGGTCCGTTATAAGAAGCAGAATAGACAATGCAACCGATAGAATATGAGCAGTTATGTCATTTAGTTATTTCAATTGTTTAGATATACAGTCCGTAAAGGGTTAGCATACATTTCTTAACATATCCATTTGTCTATGTGAAGGTTTCCTTTCGGTAATCCTCTATATGTGCTGGGAAAATTTGTGAGTGTCTGCCGCAAAGTCACTGGCGTACATGTAAATGATCTGAGCCACCTGTACCAAGTCAGAGCCACACAGAAGGCTCAGGTCATCATATTGGATTCCCAGCACCCATTACACCTGAGTTTAGTCTGCTCCCTTCAAGGTGCAGATTTTATCAACTTGGAGGTAAGACCAATAGATAACAGGTCTTTGGCTTCTCTTGATAGTCTGGTAACAATTGGCAATGGCAATTAGCGACATTGTGCTAGCTGTGTTCATATGTATATGTATGTATGTATGCTTCTTCACAAGATATTCTAACAGCATATCGTTTATTAGAATTGTAATTTCCTTAAACGCGCATGAGGGACTTTTGTTGTGGGCGAAATATTATTTGGATTATCCGTCAGACCGACTCCGTACTCTACTTCTATTTTAGAAGAAAGAACCCGAACAAGCCACAGAAGGACATTGCTCCACTCATATCAATGTTTTTGTGGTTATTGCTGTTTCTGAACCTTTGATTGTTTTTATTTATTTTTGTGTTGTTGCTTTCATTGTAGGTTGCTATTGTTTATTGTTTCATATGAGTAATTGTACTTATTTTGGAGTGTTTTGCTGTTTTTTGTTTTATTGATACTGTGTGATTTTAATAATTGTATAATTCGTTTTTGTGTGGACATCAGGAAGACTAGTGACCACTTTGTAGAAGCTAATGGGGATCCTAAAAAAGAACAACACACACACACACACACACACACACACACACACACACACACACACACACACACACACACACACACACACACACACACACACACACACACACACACACACACACACACACACACACACACACACACAGGTTTTCCTGCTACATCGCTCCTAAACTCCCTCCCTCCATCTCTGCCCAAATTGTACACATTAGATACACATATCTAAAGAATGAATGGACAATACAGAGATTAACATTTACATTGAATCACAGACAGCGCCCTATATTAAGATAAGTTCTATCTTATCTTATCTTATATTGATTCATGACAGTTATTTTTAAAGGGAGAGAAAGCGTAGTGTGATGAAACGTTTGTGTTGTGTTGTACATGTATGGTTGTGTTTATATTCATGTTCATCACACATCGGTATGATTACATCCATATTAATTTCCGTCCACTATACACATTCTACATCTCCACCATGACATGACAGGTAGCACTCAGTTCACCCTTAAAGGGAAACCACACGCCAAACTTCCGTATTTATGTCAGCTAACCGCACCGGGTCAGACCATTGTATGTTCAGCACAAGGGGTATATTTAAATGTATCTGACATAGGCACTGTTTGTTCTGGGTGTTAAAATGTATATCATAATTAATATATAATGTATAGTTAGTATTAGTATTATTATTAGTATTATTATATCTTGTATATTATTTATTAGGTGGATGGTGTAAATATATTTATATTCGTTAATTGATTTGGTTAATTTGTGGCTTAGCTTATGGGTGGAGCGATGCACAGGCGTCCCTATTTAAGCTGGGCATGTGTCATTTGGAAGGGGTCGTGAGGGAGGTAGGACAAGGCTGGCCCTAGCCTTGGGAGTTATGGAGAGTAACTGGCTGATAGTTTGCTATCCTGTTATCCTTTTGTTATTTTATGTTTAGTTTGATTATCTGCTGGCAGGTTGTGTAAGCGACTTGAGCTCTGTTCAATCTTTAAAAGAAATCACAGATTCTGCTTGCTGGACCCCAACTGGCCACTTTGACTATGTTAACCTATGACACTTAGTGAAAAGGACATTGTCATTGGGTTGCCTTATTATACACTGTATTGTGTATGTGTTTATATATACTTTATGTGTTTCGAGTGTGGCACGGCACGGTACTACTACTCCTACTTTACCACTTCCTTCCTGTTTTCATAAGATAAGATAGAACTTTATTAATCTCAAAGGAAATTCTTGTGCCAGAGATTGCTCAAAAATAACAACATAAGAACAAAACAATAATAAATAATAAAAGTAAAGTCGTAAATGCTAACATCAGTGCATGTTGTGTAAGCCAATAGTATGGGGACTGTCAGAGTGACATCACAGGGTCAGAGGGGTACTTCCGGGTTACCTACGCAGCAGCATGGTCCTGTGTTTATGCTATGTGAATGTGAATAATGCTATTGTGAAATACAGTCACATGTCCCACTCATCAATAGTATAAACTCTATACTAGAATTTCCATTGAGATGAATAAAGTTCTTTATTTCTTTATCTTGGAAGGAAGTGGTAAAGTAGCCGCCGCTTGCTTGATTTATTTGTTTGCCTGGGCCAAGTGACATTGATAAGGTGCGACTCCGTGCCATCACTCTATACTATGGAGTGTTAAGGAACTAAACGCGACAGTGCCTAATCGAATAACAATAAATGTGGCAGGAACAATGGCAAATGGAGACAAAAGGTTGATATTAGCGGTATTTAATTACAATGAACTATATAATTCAAGGTCACCGCATTATTCAAATACTAATCGGTGAAAATCCATGTTTTTTCGTGAATTATATTTGAGCGCTGGGTTGCCCACGCAGCCCTGCTCCACAGGCACCCTGCACTGTTTTACCCGAAGCGCTTTGTAAAGGCGTTTGTGAAGCGGCCGAGTGGTGAATACACATCAAATTGTCTAGGGAGGGCTCAGTGATCGAAGTTTGGTGATGGACTGATCTGGTCTGACTCTGGTTATTGCTGATTGGCTGAAAAAGGTTCATCATTATTGGCTGCGGAAATCAACATTAGGTGCTAATTATACAGTGTAAAATACGCGGTTTACGTGGCATCTTTGACTTTTTATCCTGAACTCTACCACCAAAACAGCAAATTTTACGGCGTAATACAATACAGCGGCGTATTATTCAGCGTAATGGAAGCTAAATGCCGCATTTTACAGTGTTTTAAGTCAATACACGTATAAAGTGAGGCATAATTGTGACCCCTTTGACCTTCCATAGCGTGCGTGTGTGTGTGCGACTGAGCAAGCGAGTGTGTGTGTGTGAGTGCAGGCACTTGTGATGATGTATGTGACTCTCACTTAAATAAGCAAGGTAAACTGAAGATGCAAACTTGTTGTTTGCCTGAAAGCGAAGCTTTGGCTGGGAGGTTTCAGCCCCACACACTTCCTTTCTCACACATACACACACACACACACACACATATACATGTATACATACACACACACACACATACACACAATGACTGGCCAATTCAGCTGTGACTGTTTCCTGTTAAAGTTGCTGTATTAGTGTGTAACCTTCTTAAATTCCACCTACAGATACGACTTACAATAAGTAGGCCTACTGTACATTTGTCTGAATAGTGAAACAACAATATATTGCTCATAATTGCTAGGATAACCCCTTGATGGGAGACAGGAAGATAGCTAGGATAAGATGCTACATGATGCAAGTACTATTTTTAAGGGCCATGAGGTACAAACAAGAAGAGTGGGTGAGATTCAATGGGATTTGAGCCCTGGTTCGGGTAAGTGGAAATGGGTTAGGGAGGAAAGGTGTTGGGGGTAAAGGAAGGAAGCTATGCAGAGAGTCCCGGTGAACTCTGAATATGTCATAGCGGTCATATTTACACCAAGGAGTTTGCAATGAAGAAAGAAAACCGAACTTACGTGAGGTCCCTCTGCTTCTGGACACACATTCTACTGCTTCTGCTGTAGATCAGGGACTTCTTCCTCACAGACCCACAAGACATGATTGCACCACCACACCATCTATCATACTTAAGACACCAAGTACAAACTGGAGGAAATGGGAATGGGAGATGGATGGATGGATGGAGAGATGGATGGATGGATGGAGGAAATGGAAGATACAAACTGAAAGTAGGGCCAGAGGAGGGTATGGAAGGTATGGAGGAACATGAGGAACAAAGGTGAGTTTAAGGCGTAGTTGGCAGCAGTAATCCAGAGTTGTGCTGCAGGACACTGTCTGGAGAGAAGAGGCGTGTGGAAGTTGTGAAGTTATGATGAGACCATACATGCACTGAAACAATGTGAAAGCATGCCTTGCTTCCTGTAGAGGTGGAGCCTGCAGCTAGACACAGCTCTTTCCTACTTCCCCAGACACATGCATGCACACACACACACACACACATGTACAGCAACACACAGACACACACACAGGAGGCAGGGGGTACTTTCCAACCCCCATTGTATCACAATGAAGAGGTTGAACTCACATCCACAATTTACACACACACACACATCAACATGGCCGGCCACACACACACAGACACACACACACACACACACACACACACACACACACACACATTAACACGGACACACACACACACACACAAACACACAAATTAACATTGTAAGTTGATGTGGATAAAAGCGTTTGTGTAGTGTTTGTGTAGTGCAGTGTGTAGTGCAGTTTCTGAGTTTACACTTTCTAATAATAATCATCAGAAACAGCCCCTGAAGATCAGAGTGAGTGGAGCATTTTACATTGGCTGCATATGGAGGGTACTGTTGGAAACTAAACGGCATTCTTCAGAACCACTAATAGCAGTTCAAGCTCCACCAGAGCTGAATCGTTCAACACTGAAAAAATGATGCTTTTTCAAGAACTCAACCAGATTGAACAGCATCATACAACACTATACTTGTGATAAAAATACACGAGAGCAGTCCCACTCCACAGTGAAGAATGAAATGCCTTCAAAACAAACCGTGGGTGTGTTTCCCATTCAGTGCTCAAGCATTCCTGTCGTCATGCTAAACATCGGGAAACGTGGAAGTGCTGACAGGCGAGGTGCGGTAATTAAACTGTGGATCTTACCGCGACAGAGCAGACGGAGCCTCGCTGATGTCCGGATAACGATGCTACTACTACTGCCCACTTCACTTCCTCGACTGCCTCACTCACAATGGACCGGTGGCTCGCTGTGAAGTGACGCTCCAGCAAACCACAAACTGTAACTGACAGACCCGTCTAAACCCCAGGCAAACAAGCAGACAGGAAGGCAGGCAGACAGACACAGACACTCATCTAAACCACACAGAGAAACAGGCAAGTAGACAGACAGACAGACCCCAGATAGTGGACACATTTGGGCCTAATCTGAGCCACTTTTGGTACTTGCGGCTCAGTTAAGGCACTGGCAAGTGTGTGTGGGCCAAACGGAGGCCGAAATGTAATGAGCCAGGCTTTTCTATTCATAATTCTCTCTTGCATCACACTGCTTACCATCACCAGATCCAAAATGTAAAGTTATGGAGGTTGGTTGCTGTCAGGGTACCGACAGCAACCACTCTTTGGAACAGTCACCCAGACGAAATTAGATCGTTGCTTTTCTCCAACTTTGAAGTCCGACCTCAAAACAAATTTCTATATTATAGCTTTCATCTGAGTCATAACTGTCTTCACCACAGGATTTAATACTACGTGTTACATTCATTTATCTATATGGGTTTACATTTGTGGTCAAAAGTTTATATACACTTGTAAAGAACCTGTATGTCATGGCAGTCCAGAGTTTCCAATAATTTCTACAACACTTTTGTGATTGGAACACATACTTCTTTGTCACAAAAAACATTCATGAAGTTTGGTTCTTTTATGAATTTATTATGAGTCTACTGAAAATGTGACCAAATCTGCTGGGTCAAAAATATACATACAGCAATGCTAATATTTGGTTACATGTCCCTTGGCCATTTTCACCTCAATTAGGCGCTTTTGGTAGCCATCCACAAGCTTCTGGCAAGCTTCTGGTTGAAACTTTGACCACTCCTCTTGACAGAATCGCTGCAGTGCAGCTAAATTTGTTGGCTTTCTGACATGACACTGTCCACATGTTCTCGATGGGGTTTAAGTCTTTGGGACTTTGGGAAGGCCATTCTAAAACCTTAATTCTAGCCTGATTTAGCCATTCCTTTACCACTTTTGATGTGTGTTTGGGGTCATTGTCCTGTTGGAACACCCAACTGCGCCCAAGACCCAACCTTCTGGCTAATGATTTTAGGTTCTCCTGAAGAATTTGGAGGTAATCCTCCTTCTTCATTATTCCATTTACTTTCTGTAAAGCACCAGTTCCATTGACAGCAAAACAGGCCCAGAGCATAATACTACCACCACCATGCTTGACGGTAGGCATGGTGTTCTTGGGGTTGAAGGCCTAACCTTCTCTCCTCCAAACATATTTCTGGTCATTGTGGACCAAGAGCTCCATTTTTGTTTCATCTGTCCACAGAACTTTCCTCCAGAAGGCCTTTTCTTTGTCCATGTGATCAGCAGCAAACTTCAGTCAAGACTTAAGGTGCCGCTTCTGGAGCAAGGACTTCCTTCTTGCCTCTCAGCCCATGACGATGTAAAACACGCTTGAATGTGGACACTGACACCAGTGTTCCAGCAGCTTCTAATTCATTGCAGACCTGCTTTTTAGTGGTTCTCAGTTGACTCTTGACCATCCTGACCAATTTTCTCTCAGCAGCAGGTGATAGCTTGTGTTTTCTTCCTGATCGTGGCAGTGACACAACTGTGCCGTGCACTTTATACTTACAAACAATTGTTTGCACAAGTGATCTCGGGACCTGTAGCTGCTTTGAAATTGCTCCAAGTGACTTTCCTGACTTGTTCAAGTCAATGATCCGCTTTTTCAGATCCGTGCTGAGCTCCTTTGACTTTCCCATTGTAGCGTCTGTGGCTGAGTCTAATGATTGTATCAAATGAGCCATATTTAAATGGCCTCAGAGAAGTCACCAGCTGTAGTCAATCATAATCACTCATAAGAAGTTAAGAGGCCACAAAGCTAATTTGATTGACATAACTTTCTACATCACCTAAATTGATAATTCATGTTACTGTATGTATATTTTTGACCCAGCAGATTTGGTCACATTTTCAGTAGACCCTTAACAAATTCATAAAAGAACCAAACTTCATGAATGTTTTTTGTGACAAAGAAGTATGTGCTCCAATCACTCTATCACAGAAAAATAAGAGTTGTAGAAATTATTGGAAATTATTGGAAACCATGACATACATGTTCTTTAAAACTGTATGTAAACTTTTGATCACAACTATATGTCTGTGCATGTTTGTTCTGCTTGTTTATATATGTATCTGTTTTGTATGTTAACATCGCTTCTATTTTTGTTCCTTGTTTTACTTCTCAATCGATCATTTCAAGGCCTCTTCAGTCCAGCATGATGTTCAATTTGTAAAATCAGACCCCATTTTGAGTAAAATAGACGATACAGCAGGGTATGCTTTAGGGCGGGACTACCTTAAGACTAACCAATCAGAGACGGGTCTTGCCGAAACCTGTGGAGGGCATTTTGCTAGCATTGTTTGGGTTCACTTGTCTCTTCAGAGGGAAGGGTCACGGCAAATCAATACAAAGTGAATTTGATCCTTTCTATCCTAATTGGAGTGGTCTCTTCCAGGATGCCCCCATCCACACACTGGAGGGCACACTGAATGGTTTGATGAGGATGACAATTATGTGAATCATATGCTATAACCTTCAGTCACCATATCTCAACCCTTGAACACCTAGGCAGCGCTCTCCACCACCATCATCAAAACACCAAATGAGGGAATATCTTTTGGAAGAATGTGTTCATCAAGATCATGTGCAATAGTACGTTTCAACATCATGTGCAATATTCTCAGTATCATGTGCAATATTACTTTTTCAATACCATTGCCAACTTTTCTATTCCAGTCACCTTACTAAATGTATCTTACTTTTATTGTTATTCTTATTGCTTATACATTTTAATGCTAATGCTTATACATTTTACATTTATTATTCTATTGTTAAAATTTTTATGCTGTTATTTTTGAACAACCTCTAGAGTTCAGAGACTTGGAGAATCAATGCCATTTAACCTGTTCTGGAGGCACACCTTACTAAAACACTTTATACGGTGGAGGTCCGTAAGGACATTCAGGGCCTTCTCTGCAGGCCCTACCATTTTTAAGAGATAGTTTTTTGTTAAGAAAATGTCATACATTTATAATTATTATTTGTTATATCGAAATAATAAGTTATGACAAAAACATTTGTTTGAAAAATATTTGTAGGTAGATTTCTATTTACATCATAACCATATTAATGTTGATGGAAATGTAACACTATCTGGAGTTGGAACTCCAGCCTGTCATTCTAGGTACTGTAGCTTCGCACCTCAGGGCCTGCTGAGTCCTGTGTTGCAGGCTCTGCTAATAGAAACCATATTATGTGTAAATATAGAGTGACAGCAAAATTTATCAGAATCTGTCACGGTTTCGGCCGTGTCTATGTGTTTTTTCTGTGTCTTGGCCGGGTCTCCGGGCTCACTGTGTGTGGGTGGGCGTGGCTTCGGACTCCGGTGCCGCCCCAGCGTCATCAGCTGCACCTGCTCTGCGCTCACACCTGCGATTTATCTACAATCAACTACAGGATAAAAAGCCCGCCTTTCCACCTCATCGCCAGGACCAGCAGCCGAGTGACGTCGGTCGGAAGAGGCAGGGTTTTTGCTGGCAGGAGTTTTGACAAACAAACAAACAAACAAACAAACAAACAAACAAACAAACAAACAAACAAACAAACAAACAAACAAACAAACAAACAAACAAACAAACAAACAAACAAACAAACAAACAAACAAACAAACAAACAAACAAACAAACAAACAAACAGGACAGTGACATATGGTTTAAAAGTCTCAGGGAAAAAGTCAGAGAAATCTGACAGGTGATCCTGTGAGAAAGGCACCTACAGGTTCTTTGAGGCGAAGTAAGAGAATGGGGAAAAACGGAAAGAAGAAGAAACTCATGGACTTGGCGAGTCGGCACGGCTGTGTTGTGAATGGATCAGAGATGGGAGCAGGTGGGGATGAGTCTGATGGGGTAGGAGAGGATTCTGGTAGCGATAGTAGTAGTACTTTTATGGAGGTAGTGGCTAGGACGAAGGAGAGAAGGGAGCGTGATTTTCTTGGAAGTAGTGGTACTGATAGTGCAAAGAGAAATAGAGTGTCTGAGGTGAGGGAGCGAGAGGAGTTGGGGTATAACATTATATTGAGATTTGGCGAGGAGAAGGGAATTTCTTCTATGAATCCGGTGAAATTGTCAGTCCTGTTGAATAATAAGGTTGGTGAGATTCGTATGGCTAAGGTTTTGAAAGATGGTAACTTGTTGATTGTTTGCAGAGATGAGAAACAGCGAGAGCGAGCTGCCAAGATCACAGAAATAGGACGGAGTAAAGTGGTAAGTTTAAGCTGAATTGAAAGTGGTGGAGGTAAGTGGACAAAGGGAGTGATTTGGGGAGTGCCAGTTGGAGTGTCAATGGAGGAAATTAAAG
>PIJE02000711.1:113591-135271 GCA_002895965.2 Coryphaenoides rupestris | reverse complement strand
AGACTCGGAGTTCACAATAGTCTTTAATTGGAAGGTGTCGCAGGGGGAAACCAGGACACTAACAACGTGACAGGCAGGTCAGGTGACTGGCACGCGAGTGAAAGACAGGCAGACAAGTAGTCAGGCAGGCAGGCTGGTAGACAGGCAGGCTGGCAGACAGGCAGGCAGACCGACGGGTAGGCAGCCAGGCAGGCGGGCAGACAGGTAGGCAGACCGGCAGTCGGGCTGGCAGACAAGCGGGTAGCGGAGCGGGCTGGCGGGAGACGGGTCGCGATCCTGGGCAGAGGAGAAACGGGTTATTATCCAAGATGAAACACAGAGATACCATATGTGACGGATCTCTAACCATACTGGTTGAAACAACGATCTGGCGATGAGTGGTTGGGAAGCCGGGGTTCTTATATGGTGGTTGATTGCCAAGCGATGACAGGTGTGGACACCGGGCAGGTGCCGCTGATGACGCGGGGGCGGCACCGGAGTCTGGCGCCACGCCCACCAACACGTCGGGGAACCCCGATGACACGGTCGCAACCGTGACAGTACCCCCCCCTCGACGGGAGCCTCCAGGCGACCCCCCCGGCTTGTCAGGATGAGCCCTGTCTGCCTGTCTTTCACTCGCGTGCCAGTCACCTTACCTGCCTGTCACGTTGTTAGTGTCCTGGTTCCTCCCTGCGACACATTCCAATTAAAGGACTTTTTGTGTCTGAACTCCGAGTCTGGGTCCTGCGTTTGGGTTCTCCGCTACCCCCTAACAAGGAGTAATGATCAAATTGGGTATGATGGGAATAGCAGGCATATAATTGGGTCAAGGAATTTTTATTTGACCGATTTATTCAAGTTAGAATTGGGACAGCTCTATCACAGAAATATAAGGTCGATAATGGTACTCCTCAGGGGAGTGTTATCAGTCCTTTACTTTTCTCCATTATGATAAATGATGTTTTTTCTCAAGTTCAGGGTGATATTGGGAGCGATCACTGTTTGCAGATGATGGAGCCTTATGGAAAAGGGGGAAGAATATTAATCATATTGTGAATAAAATACAAGAAGCAGTCAATGTAGTTGAAAATGTGTCTTATTCTTCTTGGGGATTCAAGTTCTCAGTAGGGAAAACCAATGCAGTATTGTTTACTAGAAAGAGGGGTGTTGATCCTCAGGTAAAGATGTATGGGCAAGCAATACAACAAGTGAAATAATTAAGATTTTTGGGTGTGGTTTGATGAGAAGTTGACATGGAATGAGCATATTAAGAAGGTGCATGCTAAGTGTAAAAAAATACTGAATGAGATGTTTGACAGGATCAGAATGGGGAGCAAGTAGGTCAGCATTGAAAAAGATTTATGTTGCACTGATTAGGTCAGTGTTAGATTATGGCAGTGCGGCATATGGTTCAGCGTTTAAGTTTTCACTGAAGAAGTTAGAGGTGGTGCCGGCTCAAGCTTTGAGGTTGTGTTGCGGTGTGTCTGCTCTTCAGGTTGAGGTGGGTGAAATGCCACTGCATCTTAGATGAAAACAGCTAATGATGAACTACTGGGTAAATCTTCAAGGGCATTCTGAAGGGCGGCATCCAACAACAAAGGTGCTTCTTCCCTGTTGGGAGAGTGAAAGGGCCAAGAGGGAGTGTTTTGCTTGGAGCAGTGTGAAGGTAGCTAGAGATATGGCATTAAATCATTTAAGATACTCACCTACAGTACCATTATCAGTAACAACACCCTGGTTGTTTCCTTCAGTTCTAGTTGATTTATCTATGCTTCAGGTGCAGAGAGAATTTGGCAATATTGCTCATCTAGTGGAGGATAGGCTGAATACAGTCTACCAATCAGCTCTGCCTGTGTTTACTGATGGATCTAAGGATCCTAATACAGGGAGAACTGGGTTTGCTTTTAGTGTTCCAACCATGCAGTCTCTGTTAAAAGAGAACGTCAGATCATTTGTCTGTCTTCACTGTTGAGATGATGGCGATAGTGTCAGCTTTACAGTGGGTAGAAGAGTCACGATTCAAAAAGGTTGTTCTTTGCTCCGATTCATGTTCTGCGTTAATGTCATTGCAGTCATCTAAATCAGACAGTAGGCAGGATATTATTTATGAAATCTGTGAAACTCTGTACAGGATTAAGAATAGGAACATTTGGGTGACATTTATGTGGGTTCCGGCTCACAGAGGAGTTGTAGGAAATGAATTAGTAGATGCATTAGCTAAAGAAGCACTAAAAATGGAGGAGGTCATGGGAATTGCATTGAGCAAATCGGAAGCAAAAAGTCTAATTAAGATGAAGATCATGAAAGAGTTGGTGTAGGAAGTCTTTTCAAGTTTTTAAGTGATACAGCGCTAATTGGAAGGATTTAGTGGTTATTTATTTATTTTCTAGTTTTATTTATTTTAATTATTATTATTTTATTATTTAATTATCTAGTATTGTATTATTTATTTTTATTTTATTATTATTTTGGTTATTATATTATTATTTATTATTGTATTATTTTATTATTAGTATATTATTATATTTATATTTATTATTATTATTATTATTATATTATTATTTCTTTTATATATTATTTATTTAATTTTATTTTATATTGGGGTAGATAACGCTGGTCCACACTCCAACACAGTAGGTGGCGGTAATGCACCTTAACGTTGGTTGCCACCCGCTAAAAAACACCAAAAAGAAGAAGAAGAAGAAGAACACTCATCGCCAGATCATTGTGTTAGTCACCGTTGAGTTAATCCGTATGGATTGTACCTGTCTTCAGCGAGCCGTTCCTCTCCGTGCCTGCCTGCTTACATGCCTGTCTTATGTAAATAAGTATTATTTTGTTCATATACTCTGAGTCTGGGTCTTGCGTTTGGGTCCTCCTGTATCCCGTGACAGAATCAGAATTTGATGTGTGGGGATGGTTACACCCCCAGGCCCTTCTAGCTGGCCCCAGGTGATGTCATCTAATATTAACCAATGGAAGTGGAGTAATTTCTTTTGTGCGCATTAACTAGTTAGCCTTGCTGCAACTTGCTGCAACAGAGGATGGCAGCTAGTAACAGAGAGATTGATACCGTTGCAGATTTGATTTGGATTCCTTTTTCAAGGCGAAGTTCCCAAGCAAAAAAGGAAATATGTGAAAGGGAGAGACCAAGACCTAAGATTGAAGGGCTCACACAGGCAGGCAAAGGATTATTGAGGCACTTTACTGAAGCTAACTATGACCGCTATTGTTGCCTCACAGCAAGTGCCAAAAAAAATTAACTTTTTTGCTGGCCATGATTGCTCTTCAGCACAGACAGTGGTACATGGAGTAGCACTGGTTTTAGTAGTCTGAATACCTTCACCAAGGCGGCCAACAAACACAAGAACTCTGATTTGATAGCTTCGGTTAATTTGAAGATATTTGGGGACACAAAAATAGACTTACAGCTGAATGAGCAGAGGATGAGAGAGACAAGCCTGCACAATGAGAGGTTGAGGAGGAATCGGGAAACACTGAAGAGCCTCATCAACTGTGTGGTGTCGCCTTGCCTTTTAGAGGACACAACGAAGGCACAGATTCGTTCAGGGGGGGAATTACTTGGAACTACCTTCCTTGCTGTCGGAATATAATGCTGACCTATGTTGTCACCTGGCCACGGCTACTGCTTTTACTCGCACATCTGGTAAGAAAACCTCATTAGTGCGGTTGATGGCCGGTTATGCTTATGATTTACTGAACGACACAAGCAAAGAGCAGATCAGCAAAGCCAACTACGTCTCAGTCATGGTTGACGAGAGCAATGCTGACAAATGTCACTCATCCTCAGGTATGTGACTGACAATGGTGTAAAGGAGAGATTTTTGAAATTTGAGGATGTTACTGAGAACAAACGTGGACGCGACATAGCTCCAGCTATTAACTTTTTAGACAGCTAGTCAAACGTTGTAGCTACGATGGGGCTACCATGATGGCATCGGGGATTAATGGGGTGCAGGCTCTTATTAAAGAATCCATTCCCCAGGTGCTATTTGTGCATTGTTATGCACATACGTTAAATATTCAATGTAAAAGATTCAAGTTCAATTGTCACATACACATACAGGATATGCAGTGAAATGAAAAAGTGGCGATGCCCAGCAGAATGTGCAACAGAACAATACAAATATCACAATTGGAGGGAAATAATCAAATATCCACCCTATTTACAGTCTTTACAGCAAATAGGCAAATAGGCAAATAAACAGCAAAAGGCATATAAACAAGGAGGCATATCAACAACAAGGCAGTGGGGGGGCCCTAGTGAGGGCAGAGTTCACAGTCCTGATGGCCTGCAGAAAGAATCTCTTTTCTCTTGTAATGTTGCAGGGGGCAGCCAAAAAAAAAAGTGCATGATCTTTTTCGCACATCTTGGAGGGCAGGCTGCCTTTTTCTCATGCTCACCAAAACACACAAAGCTGCAGGATGAGTTGTGTGAGAAAAGACTGCCACGAGTTGCTCCAACAAGATGGAACTTCAGTTCGAGATTAGTGGGCACAGTGTGTGAAAAAAGGACAGCTGTTGGAGGTGTTCAAACACATTATGCACCACCCCGGCAAATTTGGACAGTGACTCAACAGGCCATATCAATCAGCTACAAAGTTTCCATTTTTGTTTTCTGCTTTTTACTTTCAACTGAATTTTCAACTTTGCTGACATGTTTTTCGGAATTCTCCAAATCAATAGTCTATATATACACTTCTGCCTGTGTAGAATTGATGATTTCCGCCAGGTATTTATAACATCAAGATGGTTGGCAATGAATTTGCTGCTTTGAGTGTGTTATAAAAGTGTGGTGCTTAGTGTGGTGTTATTGTATTATTGTCAAATTTTGAGCAACATGAGTGAACATCTATCTGAAAGGGTGGCTATGTTGCACTTATAAGACTTATAAGAACTATTGCATAGTTTCAACATTTGTTGAGCCATTGTCTGGATTTTGAGCAATGTGGGTGAACAGGATAGATGATTGTGTAATGGACTTGTTTTTATATGGAAGAAATAACAGTTTACATACTGTTTTGACTTGTGTGTAGTTTGATGGTTCTCTTTATACACTAGATTTCTAGGCTCTGTAATCACATCACACGGCTTCTCCTATCACTGCTATGCAGATGACACCCAACTGTTTCTTTCCTTCCCTCCCTCTGACACCCGCATTGCAACACGCATCTCTAAATGCCTGGCCGACATCAACAAATGGACGTCTGCCAACCTGAAGCTCAACCATGACAAGACTGAGCTTCTCTTCACTTCCCTCAGATGGACCTACTTGTCACCACCGAGGACATTGAAGTCTCCCCTGCATCCACTGCAAGGAACCTTGACGTGGTACTGGATGACCAGCTGTCCTGCAATGCCCACATTACGTCTGTGGCCTGATCTTGTAGAATTGCTCTCTACAACATCCGCAAGATCCGGCCCTTCCTCACCTGGTAGGGCCACCAAGTCTCTCCCGGAGTTTGGGCCTTCGGGTGCTGCCCTTCCTGGCAGAGGCATGGCTGGGTCTCGGCTGCTCAAGGCTGGTCGCAGAGGTTTCCAGCAACAGGCGGTTGCTGCATGGCCACCCCTGTCCTCTGCTGGGTCCCACCGACGTGTAACACTGCCATGAGGGAAGGGCTGGTGTTGGGAGGTGGCTGTTTGTCCTTTGTTCCCGGAGGGTCCCATGTTGGGCCCCAGTGTCGGAGAGATTGTGCTACAACTTAGTTTGTGACTCCTCCGAGGACACAGGCAGTAGTGGTGTTGAAAGTATTATAAGTAAGAATATATAAGTATATTTTTTGTAAGATTGGATGGTACAGGCTTGCAGCCCCGCCCCCTGAGACTCTAGGTGAGGCCAGGTGAGGCCAATTAAACCAGCCAGCCACCAAACACACTCCCACACCTAACTTCCAACATTGCCTTTTAAATTGTACCTTAAAAAGCTTTAAAGATGGAACTTTTTTTCACACTGTCGTTCAGATCCTTCTGTTACGGTGCGGTTGAGAGGTCGGCGGGGAAAGGACCCAAATGCAGGAAGGAAGAATAACTTAACTTAATAAATTATTTCATTTAAAAAAATGCTGGTGCAGGCAGGGACAGGGAACAGGTACTGTAAATGACAAAGAACATAGGATTGGTGCAGGTATAAATAGGGAGAAAACTATTCATGGTCAATGAAAAGAAGTTTAAACAATCAAGGGCAGGGAAACAACACAAGGTGGGAATTAACAGAACAGAACACATGAACAACCAGATAATTGGTGGTGGTGGATTTCCGGAAGCAACCAACTCACCCGAAACCGATCAGCATCAGGGGGTCTGAGGTGGACATTGTTGAGGAATACAAGTACCTGGGTGTTCACACAGACAATAAATTGGACTGGACCAAAAACACAGAGGCCCTGTACAAGAAAGGCCAGAGTCGCCTGTATTTCCTACGGAGATTCAGATCTTTCAACGTCTGCAGGACCATGCTGCAGATGTTCTATCACTCTGTGGTGGCCAGCGTCATCTTCTACGCTGTTGTGTGCTGGGGCAGCAGGGTGAAGGCAGCCGACGCCAACAGACTCAACAAGCTCATCAGGAAAGCGGGTTCTGTCCTGGGAGTGGAATTGGAGTCGGTGGTGGAGGTCTCAGAGCGGAGGATGCTGGGTAAACTCCTCAGTATTATGGACAACGCCTCCCATCCCCTGCACACCACAATGCTGGCACACCAGAGCACCTTCAGCCGTAGACTGAGATGACCGAGGTGCACCACAGAACGCCACGGGAGGTGCTTTCTGCCTGTGGCCATCAAACGTTATAACTCCTCCCTATAACCCCCCTACAAGACAATGAACACAGCAATATAATGTACAATATTACCTCTCAACATCATGTGCAATTTCCCAATTTTACATGCAATATAACGTTATGTGCAATACTTTCCTTTATCATGTACTATATTATTATCATCCTCCTGTCTAAATATTATCTATAACACTATAGCACCACCTCTCACTACCTCTCATCTCCTCTTCTCTTCTCTTCTCTTCTCTCATCATCATGTACAATATTCTTAATTCTTAATGTCATGTCCAACAATATTTCACTTCAATCATGTCAAATTGTTTTTGCCGTCAAATATCTTATCATGCCTTCAAACTTGTATATTTTAACTGTAAATTGGAAAATCATTTAGTTTATTGTATCATTGTTTTATATTGTATCATTTTTTTATATAGTTTTATACTGTATATGCTTAGTTTATTCTTAGTTTATTTTTCATAATTCTGTTTTTATACTGTATCACTATGTAACCTGGCACAATAATTTCCTTCGGGATAAATAAAGTTATATTCTATTCTATTCTATTCTATTCTATTCTATAAACTAACACACAAATAGGGAACACAACAGCAGATAAATCCACTAAACTAGAACATCAGGGGAAACACACAAGGAAGGAGGTACACTATGACAGGTGGGGGCAGAGACAGAAACCAACAAAGACAGGTGGTAAATAATAATACCAATGTCCAGCAGGCGGTGCAAAAAACCCAAAACAATTTCTGTGAGGGGGACAGAGACGCACTGTGACATAAATACTATTATATAAAATATGTCCCTTGTCCATAGCTTCATTATAGCTATATCAAATTTATATTGATTTGAAATAAAATTCAAGAAACCATTTTGTATAGCTCTACTGTTTGCTGAATGGAAAAATTCAGCAGACATTTACCTGTAATTCAGCCTGACATATTTTGGTATCTTTGGAAACTTTGGGATCTGTGCAATATGCTTTATTATACGTGGACCTATTGGTGGGTCCAGAAAGGGTTGAAAAGGTTTTAAAACACCCTCAATCACCCATTCTTAGTGCCTGTAGGGTATTCTGGAGGAAGGTTCAGCAGACCATCTACAGTACCTACAGAAATGATGGCATGATGACAAATGAATGTAAGTTGTCCTTTTTAGAAGCCTTGTACCTCTGCCAAACCAGTTGTCCACAACTTGATTTGAAAGTACTGTGTACAAACCTTAAAGATCCCATGCCATTAAAATCCCATTTTTCCTATTGTTTGTTAAATAACATAGGTCAGAATGAGTTTGTGACCTGTGGTAAGTTTGAAATCTATGCAGTTTGTCTGCTGTATGCAATAGCCAATGAAAGGAAAAAGGCAGACAAATTGAGCCAATCTGGATAAGCCGTCAGTGCTACGTAGCGTTGACAAATTATTATTCATGGTCCTGCCCACTTGGTTGGTTCGTAACCTGTGTTCGCTGTGTTCGGCGCATTTCGAAGACGATGACTTCGTCAACTTCGGGGAGTACAGCAGGGGTTTGCTGTGGCACGGTAAGCATGTTGACAGCTGCTTTGTCATCCACAGCTGAACCAATCAGAGCAAAGCAACATTTAAATATTGAATATCCATGAGAACAGCGATCCAATCAGAGCGAAGCTCATTAACACATTAAATATTAATGAGAAAAGCAGTCGTCTTTTCTACCAGGCTTTTCAGACATGCTAGAATAGCTTGAAATAAGCCATCCAAGACATTTCCAACACAAATAATGTTACAAACTCGATCAAAGGACATCAATGATTATAAAAAAAATGAATGAAATAGGTGTGGCATGGGATCTTTAATTTTATTTTTTTCAACAATATGTTGATTGAGTTTTCAACATTGTAAAAGGTAAAAAACAAGACAAAACTAAAATAACATTATGTATGCATGCCTACAAACATCAAATAGTATATAAATAATAAACTATAAATAACTACAGAAGCACTTAGAATGCCTAAATATTGACCCTGTAAGTTCTCTTAAACTGACCTATAGTGGTAGAGGATACTCGAAGCTAGTCTTGCAGCAGTGTTGGCAAAGATATTTCTCTTAAACTAATGTAACAGGTAGAGCTGTACCTGTGTAGTAGGGGAACACTGTTACTTTCTCCAGACGGGAGGAAGACCAAGGACCTGGTCCCGGCCTCCCAGCTCGATTCAATTTAAACTTAACCCCACGAGGTTACGTGGCCGGAATAAGTTGTCCCTACTCTGGAGAACCACTCCCATAAATTCAGCCGAAAGCAAATGGTTGGAATAATACAAAAAAATGTTTATTCCAATAATTAACCAATAAAACATAGGAAATAAATGAAATGCTGTATTTTGTAAATACCAAGATCACCAGTGAGATTTAAATAGCAGTATATAACAATTATCCCCCAACATGCAATGTCCGTTGCGTACAATTGTTCACGGTAGGGAGAGTCTCACCCTTTACCCAGCCCCTGATTGGCCGAGGCTTAGACATACGTGTAGCACAGTAGATAGTGCGTGAATATAGAAAAAATAATAAAAGCATTTTTAAATGTCCTCCACATTTCTCCCTTCCAAACCCTGCCACATCAGAGACATCTCCACAACCCTGGGAAACACTCCACTCTGGAAGGAAACATCCATTATGTAACAATAACACCTTTACAACCAGAGGAAACAGTCGTAAAACAAGAAAAGATGTAGTACAAAAAAAAAGAAAAGGAAAACAATAACAGATGTAGTACAACCAACCAAACACTCACATGCTACTTGGTAACATACTTGGTAGTCTTTATTCCTAATGGGGATTCTGCCCCGTGTGCTTCTCTGGGGCCTATTAGGCATTTGTTCCACACTCTTTATACTATACTCATCTGCATCCTCCGACTGTCCTTCCCCATCGAACCCATCCTCCCCGACCACCTGACCTCCACCCTCCTGTGCCCCCTGATGACCCTGAATCTCTCCGGTGTCTGTATCAGATGTGTTGCCAGGTGAATTACCTCTAGCTCGTGTTGGGTGAGGCTGAGGGGTGTGGGGGGAAGTATGGGGAACAGAAACTACCCCGTAAGAGTCGGACTCGGAGGGATGTTGTGTCTCTCTGTGTCTAGGTGGCAAGCTTTGACAGACTGGGGTATCAAATACACAGGGCTTCATTTGGTCCCTATGTACCACCTTAGTGGGGCCTTCAGCCTCGGGCTTCACAGTGAACACAGGCATATCTGCATGGTTCTGGGACACCACAAGATACGGATCGGTTTCCCTATCTTCCCTATCTTATCTATCTTGAATCTTGTTTCTACCGCGGGGTCGATGGTTTCTCAATAGGACTCTGTCACTTTATTGGGCCCGTTGCCTGATCTCAGCACTGTCAGCACTGGACTGACTTCGGGATCCTGTGAGTGGAGCTGCTGGAGTTCCTCCCAACTGTGTCCACCCATGTGGCTTCTTGCAACGGTTTGGGCAGCCTGGTAAGCGCTTGTCTGTTCCATCTGATCTTTGCGGATGGGCCACAGGCTGGCACGGACTTCTTCTTCTTTAATCACCAGAAAGTCCTTACCGAGGTCCTCAGCTTCTGGCTCAGAGTGCACTGGGAGGCGGGACAGCACGTCTGCGTTCTGGTTTAATCTTCCAGGCTTGTAGTGCCACCTCAAAACTTAGCTGGCAAATGCTAGTCACCCATTCTGTGACTACCACCTTAGGCGTGGACTGGTACGTAGTGACTATGAACGGGAATTGAAAAATCAGCCGATTATGCAAGTACAGGGAAAGTGTAGTCAGGATCATCTTCCTAAGATTGATTCCAAGGCTGTCTTTTGGCAGCTCAATCATGCCCACCTAAATAATTGAGTAATGATAACGAGCTACAGGTCTGCGGTAAATCCCAATCCACCGTGGGTTAAAAAAAGGACGAACTTGCATCATCGGCCTGACGGAGACATGGATGTCGGAGGGGTGCCGGACTCAGCCATCGAGCCGACATGGATTTTTCCGTCCCACTTCGCGCGGACGAACAAAAGACTCTCTCCGGTAAAGATCGTGGAGGGGGGGTATGTCTCATGATTAAAACAGATCTTGGTGCAACCAGAGTCATGTTGCCAGACCCATCACAGTCCTTTCCTGTCCCCGGACCTGTGAGTACCTGATGGCTTCTGTGCCGACCGTTCTGGCTACCGCGGGAGTTACAACAGTACCGGTTGACTCGCTGTGGTACTATTCGGCCGCGCTTCAGGCAAACACGGAACACAAGCGCTGAAGGAACTTTATGGGGCTATCAGCGAACAGGAGTCGGCTCACCCGGAGGCTGCTTTCATCGTGGCGGGGGACTTCAATAAGGCGAACCTGAAGAAAGTTCTCCCGAAGTTCTACCAACACATCACAAGCAACACACGGGGCGAGCGGATCCTCGACCACTGCTACACCCCCTTCCGGGACGGCTACAAGTCCCTCCTCCGCCCACCGTTCGGCAAATCAGATCACCGCTCGATCCAACTACTCCCCGCCTACAGGCAGAGACTGAAGCAGCAACCAATCGCTGTGAAGGATTTATCCCAACCAGAAACCGTGGATTAATGGCGATGTTCGCGCCGCACTCCGCACGCGTAACGCTGAGCTCACAGGATGCATCACCGTCTGGTACGGGAACTGCACCGCACTGGAGCGTAAAACACTACAGAGGGTGGTGCGGACGGCCCAGTACATCGTTGGAGGTGAGCTTCCCTCCCTCCTGGATATATACACCAGGCGGTGCGTGGCCAAGGCCAAACGGATTATTAAAGACAATAACCACCCCAGCCACGAACTGTACACACTTCTACCGTCAGGCAGGCGATACCGCAGTATCAAATGCCACACGAGCAGACTCAGAGACAGCTTCCACAGTCAGGCCATCAGGCTGCTGAACAAGTTCGGCATCAATGTCTAAATGCTAGTGCTAAGTGTTACTGCTAGTGCTAGTCCTGGTGATAAGTTGTTACTGCTGGAGCTAGTGCTGGTAGCAGTGCTAAGTGTTGGTGCTAGTGCTGGTGTTACTGCTAGTGCTGGTCCTGGTGCTAGTGTTACTGCTGGTCCTGGTGCTAGTACTGGTGTTAGTGCTAGTCCTGGTGCTGGTGCTGGTGTTAGTGCTAGTCCTGGTGCCAACTGCTGGTGCTAGTGTTGTGTCGACTGTCTGGGAAGGTATTCTGTGACATTCTGTGAATGTCAGCATATAACAATGTATATTTTAGTACATTGATTTATATGTGTATTGCTCACCTGGACATTTTTGTTGTATATTCCATTTCATTTTATATTTCATTTACTTATTTTACAGAGAATTTATATTCATAGTTCTATTTCTATTTTGCATAGTTCTATTTCTATTTGCATAGTTCTATTTCTATTTTGTATTCTTTTATAATTACTGTCGGCTGTCGGGCGTTTTGCACAAAAAGTTTTTCACTCACTGCTTATACTCACGTGTAAATTGTGAAGTGACAATAAAATACTTGAAACTTGAAACTTGACTCAGGACTTTTCTGTTCCCCTTTTTAAATGAACTCATGAGAGCATGTGACGGCCTTGCCAGTTGTGCAAAGCGAGGGACAAATCGTCGATAGTAGGACATGAAGCCCACCACTTGTCGAACTTCTTTCACCGAAACTGGAGTAGGCCATTCCTCCAGGACTTTCACTTTATCCATATCCACTTGTACACCTGCCGCTGACACCACATGCTCAAGAATCTTTACCTCAGTCTTAAACAGGGAACATTTCTTGGGCTTCAATTTCAGGCCATGCTCCCAGAGGCGCCCAAAAACAAGGTCCAGTTTGTTCAGGTGACACACCAAAACACCAGAATGTCATCAAGATAGACAAGCAGCACATCAACCACCAGATCACCAAGTACTGCTTCCATTAGGAAGCAGTAATTCAGGAGCTGATTCAGCTGGTGGATCTGAGAGGGTAAGAGCCCCTGAAGGTCGGCCTGCACCGGAACAGCCAGAGGCTCAGGGCATGTTGACTCAGTCCTGTCTTCTCCTTCCAGGGACCTAACATGCAGCTCCCCATCAGCTTCCTGGAATGTCACCAACTCTTTGGGCAGGACCCGCTCTGGCTTACTAAGCTCCAGCACCTTTGATCTTGGGGTTAGGATAATAGGATCAATAGGACCACCAAAGAGGTGGCGAAAATCACTGAGGACATTCATTCCCAATATCCCAGGAACGCTCTCTCCCTCTTCACGGGCGAGGTCCTCTCGTAGTATGAACACACACTTTCCCGCACTGCTCTTTCCCATGCATTCAATGTCTGCATATAGGCAACCTATGACAGGGATGTCTAACCCGTTTGCAGCAGTCAGTTTTATCCAGTTAGCAGGGGACAGTGCCTTACCCCCAAACTGCTTCCGGAAGTGGGCTGCAGATATGGTTGTTACTTCAGAGACCGTGTCCAGCAAACAGCGTGTCTTCACACAATCTATGACTACATCTATGGTGAAGCAGTTTGCTTTTGGTGTGATTGGCTCCACGGAAGCTAGTCAAGTATTTTTATTGTAACTTCACAATTTACACGTGAGTATAAGCAGTGAGTTAAAAACTTTTTGTGCAAAACGCCCGACAGCCGACAGTAATTATAAAAGAATACAAAATAGAGTAAAACTACAAAATAGAAATAGAACTGTACAAAATAGAAATAGAACTATAAATAGAATTCTATATAAAATAAGTAAATGAAATCTAAAATGAAATGGAATATACAGTAAAATATCCATACACATATAAATCGATGTACTAAAATATACATTGTTATATGCTGACATTCACAGAATGTCACAGAATACCTTCCCAGACAGTCGACACAACACTAGCACCAGCAGTTGGCACCAGGACTAGCACTAACACCAGTACTAGCACCAGCAGTAACACTAGCACCAGGACCAGCACTAGCAGTAACACCAGCACAGCACTAGCACCAACACTTAGCACTCCAAGCACGAACTGTACACACTTCGACCGTCAGGCTAGGCATACCGCAGTATTCAAGTGCTCCACACGAGCTAGACTCAGAGATCAGCCGTAATGTATTCCACCATTCAGTCCATTCAGCGCTGCTGTGAATCAAGTCGCATACAAATCGTCTAAACTGCTATGTGCTAAGTTGTTTATCTGCTAGTGCTAGTCCTGGTGATAAGTTGGTTAACTGCTGGAGCTTATTTTCTGGTTAGCAGTGCTAATGTTGTCTAGTGCTGGTGTTACTGCTAGTGCTGTCCTGTTTCTAGTGTTACTGTTGGTGCTAGTAAGGTGTTGTTTGCCAGTCTCTGTGCCAACGTGCTGGTGCTAGTGTTGTGCGACTGTCTGGAAGGTATTCTGTGACATTCTGTGATATGTCAGGTATATTAACAATAGATATTCTTAGTACATTTGATTTATACTGTAATGCTCACCTGCCATATTTTTGCTGTATATGTCCATTTCAATTTATATTTCATTTACTTATTTTTACATAGAACTATAAAATAGAATTCTATTTCTATTTGCACAGTTCTATTTCTATTTTGTAGTTATATCTAATTTGTATTCCTTTAAATTTACTGTCGGCGGTCGGGCTTTTGCACAAAAAAGTTTTCACTCACTGCTTATACTCAGCATGGTAACATGTGAAGTGACAATAAAATACTTGAAACTTGAACTGTCTGTCCGATCTGCCTCCGCCTGGACTACCTTGTCTGCCGTCTGCTCCCTCGAGTGCCTGTCACCGTACCTGCCAGTCACGTTGTTGCTCCTGTGCCTCCCTGGCAACACGTTTGCCAATTAAAACTCTTCATGTTCTGAAAACTTCAGATCTGTCTTGCGTTTGGTTCTCCGCTAGCCCCGTAACAGATAGATGTGTATGATTTCATCATCTCTGATAAATCTTCACACTTTTCTCAGGTAGTACTGAGTTCCATGTTTAAAGGTCAACAGATGCCTCATAGACCCGGTCGACTCTTCATGGAGACCATTGGGTCCGGTGCAGTCTGCCTCTCTCCTGCGCTCTGGGCTTTCAAACACAACACACACACGGATCTCTGTCTATATAAGGCTTATTAGCTAAATACTAATTATATTAACAAAAGTATTAATCTGAATTATAATATAGGTGACACTACCCTGAAGATCAGGGGACCAGTAACCAGACAGTGGATTAAGTCTCATAAAATGTATAAACTAAACTGGAACTATGGATTAATAATTAATTCATAATTACAATCCAAAGTTACCATTAATTTCACATAAATTGAAGGAATGTCAGAGTCTTTACATGACATATCTATTCTCAGTCATAATGGCTGACTCAATCACAACATTCAAGGCAAAACATAACCACAAATAGTTATAAGAATAGAAATAGAATCTTTTATAATCCCCGAAGGAAATTCTTTTGCCAGTTGCATATTGCGATACAGTACAATAAACAGGAAAATCCACAGATATAAATAACTAAAGGTATATGCAAATCCAGTTAAAATATAACAAATAGTGGGCAAAGATATATTATTCGACTGGCGAAAACAATTTGCATATAGACTATACATGTGACTAATTCATTTATTTTGTGATCTGAGTCAGCGAGTTAAAATTATAAGAAGTAGTGCCAGTGAACTGCATTCACAGTGACAAAGGGCAGTGCCCTCAACAATAATAATAGCTAGAATCAGGATAAGCAGCGTCATATTCCTGCCTTGGTATACCTAGTACCGAGTATGATGATAAGTGATTTCCACCACAAGCGTCGGCTCATTGAAGGTTTACTTTCAGAATAATCAACAGAGACGATGAGTACGAGAGTACAATCAAATATCATCTATAGCGTCCCGTTTAGTTAACTATGTGGAGTCGGTTAATCTCTGACCACATAACGTTCCCATCCCTCTCTTATCAACCAAGCTCCTGTACTTGTCATGAGCCCGCGACGTATGCCATCTGAGACTGCTCTTTTCTTGTTCCACATCGGAGCCCGAGATTACAAGACTGAAGATCGAGCGCTTAACCATAACCCAAAGAAAATAGCGCCTCTACTCACGAGAGACAAGACCAACATTGTAATTTGGGGCGTACAAATGATACGTCATATCGATCAGTTCTACTTAAGTGCGGACGTGCTAACTTTGTCTAATAACTCAAGAGCTCTCATGCTTACGAACCTAGTAAACTCCTAAATCTAACAACCTTATGCAGTGTGTATCATACGACACGTCTAAGTATAGGGCGCGATTGTATTGAAGACGCACAGACGGGGGATATAACTATTCAAGACTTCTCTGTTATACAAGACACCTTACCGATTAATACCATGCGATAGTCGCTGGTGTAGGAAGAACAATCCAGATGCCAGCAGGAGTTTTAGAGTTCTGTATGGCCACAGACAGAAAGGGGAAACCTCCCTGTGGCCGTTCTGTGGTTGCACCTCGAGTCTCAGATCTACGACTGAAGTGCTCTTAGTATGACACCAGTCTCGTGTGACGTGTAAGGGGATTGGGAGCTGTCCATATACGGTCAGTAGTTTACTTCAACATCCTCTTCTCCCGAGACCTCCCCAAAGACTCAATTTCCACTCCGCAGGACAAGAACGCTTTTCCTGATTGAGCCTTATGAAGTGTTGGCGTCGGCTGCCTTCACCCTGGCTGCCCCAGCACACAACAGGCATAGAAGATGACACACACTCCGCCACCAGACAGAGTGTTAAAACATCTGCAACATGGTCCTGCAGACTTTGAAAATCCAAGTCTCCGTAGAAATACAGGGCGGACTCTGACCTTTCTTTATACAGGATCGTGGTTTTCATAGACCAGTCCAATTTTTCGTCATGTGAACACCCACGGGCACTTATATTCCGACAGTGTCCACCTCGGTCCCCCTGATCGCAGACGCCGTTTCAAGTGAGTCAGTTGCTTCCTGAAAATCACGCCACCAAAAGCTCGTTTTATCTTGGAGTATAATCAGTATGTTGAGTGCAGGTGAAATTCAGTCCAGCACCACTCCACGGAAAAACTGTCCCACCCCGACCACCCCTGATACTCGGACTCCTGCCCCTTCCTGATGCAGCCCACAATGGCAGAGTCATCCGAAAATGTCTGCAGGTGGCAGGACTGTGAGCTGTATCTGAAGTCTGAGGTGTAGAGTGTGAACAGGAAGGGAGACAGTACTGTCCCCTGAGGTGCTCCCGTGTTGCTCACAATAGTGTCCGACGTGATGCTCTGCAGCCTCAAATACTGTGGCCAACCAGTGAGGTAGTTAGTAATCCAGGTCACTAGTGGAGCGTCCACCTGCATGTCCAGTAGCTTAGTCCCAAGCAGGGCAGGCTTTATGGTGTTGAAAGCATTCGAGAAGTCGAAGAATGTGACGCTCACAACGCTGCCTGCCTCCTCCAGGTGAGAATAAGTCCTGTGCAGCAGGTAGATGATGGCATCTTCCATTCCAATACGGGGCTGGTAAGACAAACTTGCAGAGGGTTCCAGTGATAATGTTATTTCGACTGGTGCAACGGATTGTGCTTCAGGACTAGCCTCCCAGCGACCTCATAATATTCCTTAAAAATTAAAATCCAATAAGTATTGTGTGTGTGTGTGTGTGTGTGTGTGTGTGTGTGTGTGTGTGAACAAAGAGATAAAAGCTAATAGGCGGTGGTTGAAGCCACGTAAATGGGGAAGGTCGTCCTAACAACGGCGTCTACGTGATCAGTGAGTGACTCGGTGGGAGGATTTGAATCACTCACTTCTAACACCAATATCTAACACTAAAACAAGATGGATGCACTTTGTTAGTAAAAAGGGAGAGAAAACCAAAAGAGAGAGAGACATGAACAGATCTAACAATGGACGAGGATCCAATCAGAGTTTAGATCAAGACATAAGGAACGGAGGCAAAACGTGTTCACAATATCCTCTGATAATATCAATAAACAGTTAAACACCCGTCATAGAACACAGTTCTATCTAACTATGCCCAGATATCTACCTCGCTGGAGATTGTGTGTGTAGTGATTGAGATGTGGATCGTTCTTTCCCAAAGAACTGCTTCTGAGCGAGTTCAGCAGGGTTGTGTTTGTTAGGAACTCCTACCTCTCCTCTCTGGAGGGGCGGCCATCTTTAAGGTTAGGAGGTCTCATCATAGACCAGTCACTCTTCATGGAGACACAGCTGGGTCCAGGGGGGTCTGCTCTCTCCTGCTGGACTCTCCTAGAAAAACAAGAACCAGGTTTATTGATGTATGATCGATGCTGTATATTTATAATCTCTGATAAATCCTCAAATTTTCTCAGTAGACTGAGTTCCCTGTTTAAACACACACACACACACACACACACTGTGACGACTCCACCCAGTCTGCGTGTTGTTAATGTTGTTCTCATCAAATGCTCACAGCAGAGCTGAGTGGCCTCGTTAAGGACAACGAGTGGCACCTGTGGGCTTGCCAGAGACAAAGGGCCCATGCTTCTGGAAATCTGTGCCACAAACATCCATGGGGGCAGCCATGACCACCTCTCTCTTTCTCTTCTGTTAAAACCTTTCTTGCACCATACAACACCCCACACGACACCTTTCACACACTTACATACATGCACGACACTACTGATTTAACATACCTTCACACACACCATGTTTTTGCTGAGTTAGTCTTAATTTAGTTAGTAATAAATTCAGTTATTGCAACATACTGTGTGGACCTCCTTCATTTGTTGCACCTCTGAGCCAGGTGTAACAACACACACACACACACGTACACAGGTTAATCACACACACACACACACACACGCGCACACAGGTTAATCACACACACACACGCGCACACAGGTTAATCACACACACACACGCGCACACAGGTTAATCACACACACACACACCACACACACACACGCACACAGGTTAATCACACACACGCACATGCACACGCACACATACAAAGGTTCATCACACACACACCTCACCTTTTCTTAGTAGACTGAGTTCCATGTTTAAAGTTCTCAGGATGTTCCATAGACCAGTCACTCTTCATGGAGACCCAGCTGGGTCCAGGGGGGTCTGCTCTCTCCTGCTGGACTCTTCTAGAAAAACAAGAACCAGGATTTATGGATGTATGATCGATGCTGTATATTTATAATGTCTGATAATCTCTCACCTTTTCTCAGTAGACTGAGTTCCATGTTTAAACTGACCGGGATGATCCATAGACCAGTCACTCTTCATGGAGACACAGCTGGGTCCAGGGGGGTCTGCTCTCTCCTGCTGGACTCTTCTAGAAAAAACAAGAACCAGGATTTATGGATGTATGATCGATGCTGTATATTTATAATGTCTGATAATCTCTCACCTTTTCTCAGTAGACTGAGTTCCATGTTTAAACTGATCGGGATGATCCATAGACCAGTCACTCTTCATGGAGACACAGCTGGGTCCAGGGGGGTCTGCTCTCTCCTGCTGGACTCTTCTAGAAAAACAAGAACCAGGATTTATGGATGTATGATCGATGCTGTATATTTATAATGTCTGATAATCTCTCACCTTTTCTCAGTAGACTGAGTTCCATGTTTAAACTGATCGGGATGATCCATAGACCAGTCACTCTTCATGGAGACACAGCTGGGTCCAGGGGGGTCTGCTCTCTCCTGCTTCCCTGGCCTTCAACACAACACACACACAGCTTTTACTCAGACTAATGAAGGTGTCATGATGTCTCACTGCTGAGCTCTGAGGTGGACAACAGTCACAGACAGTTAGAGATCCTCTTCTTACCTCTCAGCTTTGCTCTGGCGGCCATGTTCCCCAGACAGAGGGGTTTTAGAGGTAGGACCCCCCTCCTCTGTCTCCTCATCCATAGTAGACCGGACTCCTGGACACAAACACACAACTACATGTTGCTTCTGTGGATTCTATGTGAAGACCGAATGTGAAATCAAGACTTCATATCTTCATCCTGTCTGATAAACATATATGCTATCACCATCTATATCTATATCACATACAGGTTTCTCTTTATTTCCCACTTGAACCTTTACTGTTTACAGGAAAAGCATCAAGAGTCCAGTCAGTGCACTAAACCATTATAGACGTCATAAACCCATCAATAAGTAACTAATGCTACCAATTAATCTCATCAATAAAAGTTCAACTGAACTGATCTCACAACAGATTAAAATGTGTGAATTAGTTTTCCATTGGAGCACAAAGTGAATTCTGTTCCTGGACCAGAGGTTCCATGTAAAAGTGACCTGAAGAAGGTGAAAGTAGTTATTGAAGTTATGAACCATATTATGAACTCTTTTACTTTGAAGGAGAAGAAAACTCCCACGTCGACGGAGAATCAGCTGCACCCGTGAAAGGGGCCAGGAGGTGCTGCACATTACGGGGGTGATTAGTCAGGATAAAAAGAACGACGAGATAAGGGAGGAACGGAGTAGCTGAGGCAAAACCTGGAGGAGATTCCTGTGTGCAGAGTGAGTAGTGAAAGAGTTGGCTGTGTGGACCTTGGATTTATGAGACCCCGCTTCGTGCCTGACCCCCCGCCTGTCTGACAACCCGAATCCAAGCCCCACCCTGGACTATATGAGACCCCGCTTCGTGCCTGACCCCCCGCCTGTCTGACAACCCGAATCCAAGCCCCACCCTGGACTATATGAGACCCCGCTTCGTGCCTGACCCCCCTGCCTGTCTGACAACCTGAATCCAAGCCCCACCCTGGACTATATGAGACCCCGCTTCGTGCCTGACCCCCCTGCCTGTCTGACAACCCGAATCCAAGCCCCACCCTGGACTATATGAGACCCCGCCTGAGTGTACCGACCCCTGCCTTCGGACAACGACGATTCTCGTGGATTACGGACTGGCTGATACTAACCCCTACCTCTTCTTTCCCTTTAACAGCATACAACTTGCTGACTAAATTGAATTACACTGGTGTGGACCTTGGAATTATTGTATTCAGTCGAGTGACTACTCCCATCACCCGGGAGTGTGTCACAATATGTACATAGAGACAGTGGTGGACAGAGTACTCAACTCCAGTACTTGAGTGAAAGTATAGATACTCCTGGTCAAATATTACTCCAATACAAGTAAAAGTTGCTCAGTCAAATTTTTACTGAAGTTAAAGTACTGGAGTACTTGCTTTTGAAAATACTTAAGTAATAAAGTATATTTTCGTTTTAATGTCAACGCATTGTTGTATTGTTGCCACAATGAATTTAAAGAACCTAATGACTGAAACAACCTACTGAATGCACTGACTTGCTTATAGAACCTGTGGAATAAAAAGCTTGTTGATGCATCCAAGCCTTTACTAATACCTATTGAAACACGATTGCATCACAAAAGGACAACCATTGGCCTTTTCATTTTTGTATTGAACAACCCTCCCGACCCCCCAAAACAGCATGGCAGTGTTCTAACACAGCTCTGGCAATATGTGTGCATCAGCAGCTACTCTTGGTTAAAGAATGTCTCCTAGCTGACCAAAATACAACAAAACTAAAAGAAGAGAGAAAAGGAACTGCAGTGCTTGTTCACAGTGAACTGCGAGGTCAAAAGAAGAGTCCTCTCATCCTATGCAGACGCCCTGTCTGGCAGACAGCTGTAGATGCAGCTTCCTCAAAAAATAAATGATATAAAAACAACCAACCGACTTAAAATCACAGTGACACACATTTAGCTTTCTAACTGCCCAACAGTAACAGTGTTTTAAAGGGCCGGTTCAACTCCCAACATAACAACATATATATTGACCCTGACCTGTAGGGCTATCTGTCTACATCAGGAATGACCAAACTGTTTGGACTAAGATCTACTTTTCAAGTTTCCAGTCTGCTGAGATCTACCAGTCCTCTCTGCTCTCCCCTCCTTCCCCCCTCTGCCTCTCTCCCCTCATCTCTCTCTTTTT